>ML782161.1:57092-105028 GCA_009831015.1 Picea engelmannii
ATATATATATATATATATATATATATATATATATATATATATATATATATATATATATATATATATATTCTTAACATAAATGTCTAGTTAATTTTTTTCCTTAAAGAATTTTTCTCCAATGTATTATTAAATGTGTTATTTTAGTGTAAACATGAACTCTTTATTTTGAAATAAAACATATTTGTAAAGTTTTAACACCTACGAAGCCAAAAGGAAAATCCATAACGAAGATTATGAAAGAAAATAATCTCTTTATAAAATTACACTTTCCACAATGATTTGCTAGTTGTAATCTATTGTTTTGTTTCCTTATTTATTTCCTCACATAAATAATAGTATGTAATATAGATATCTTGCATAATTTTACTCATTATAGCATATGCTTACTTTATAGAATAATTAAAGTGTACAATTATGTTTAATTAATTTAAATTAGAGTGTATAATTATGTTTAAGTGATTTAAGAAGTGTACAATAAATTTTAAGTTTACAACAAATGATAAGATTTAAGTAAAATTATTGCAAATGACTTGTCGGTTCAATTTTAAGTAATTTTTTTTATTTTTTTTTTATTTTTATTTTTTATTTTTTTTAAATAGCTAAATAGACAAGCCATTTGAATTTTAAGTTGAATTTATTTTCTTAATAAATAATCTATATCTATATCTATNTATATATATATATATATATATATATATATATATATATATATATATAGTTTGTTTGTTAATTTGTGCGGGACCTGTTGGCTACGCGATTAACTTGTGGTTTGAGAAACCGCGACTCAGGGACATCTAAGCCGTCAAAATCACCCGAGAATCGCACCCGGCCTGAGCCACACCAACCCTTAACATGGTTGGATTTTTTTTCCCCGCAGGTTTCGAACCGGTGACTTTAACATCACGGAGTGGCTTAACAACACACTCCGTCACCAACTGTCCTACACCTCGAGGACATAAATAACCAATATATTGTACTAATAAACCCCAAAAAAATAAATTTCAAAATCATCAAAACTATTCTAAAACATCAAATACAATTCATCCATTTACACACAAATAATCTTCTAATATGATAAATAAAATCATTTACACACCAATAATCTTCTATTATGATAAATAAAGTATATTATTTTGAAGCTTCCTTCGAATGTCAATAGATATTTTTCCCTTAATATTTTTCCTAACATTTGTTAAAGTTTTTACATAAAACTCATTTAGAAACTTTATAAAAGATGCCATTATTATTTTGAGGACATTATTTTATTTTATTAGAATTATTTTGGATGGTTATGTCTTTGTGGCAAGCTTCACGAGGAAGATTTCCTTAATTAATTTCCTCTACTTCTCTTAAGGTGAAGGAAAGAATAAGTAAAGTTTTTGTTGTTGGAAGGTGAAGGAAAGAATTAGTAAAGTTTTTGTTGGAGTAATGAAGAGATGCAAGATTTGAATATATCTTTTGTTATTTAGTTATTAATTAATTAATTAATTAAGATATATTTAAATTATTTTTTTATTAATATATATATATATAATTTAATCATTCATATTAAAAAAAAAAATGCTTATATTAAAAAAAAATGCTTATTTAATTTTTTTTTATTAAAAATTATATTATATTTGAATTAAATCAATAATTTTCAAAGTCACTTCAATTTATCATATTTTATAATAGTAGTAGTTTGTTAATAATAATGAATTAAAAAATCCACAAACATGACATCAATATTATTAATGATGATAATACATAATTAATAGATGATACTATCACATCGTACTTCAAAGTCAATGAAGTTTTAAATGTGAATAATGTTTTATAAGATTTAAGAAGTTATGGATTGAGTTGAGGGTTTCTGTGGTTTTCGTCTTTGGGATTGAAATGTTTGCCTCATAGGTCCAAGTGCGAGGGCTATAGGCCCTTTCCTTGCCGGATTTCTTTTTGGCCTCTCGGATCCCCTCTCAAAGTCGTCCTTATCCTTGATTGCACTCCCATCTCCTCTTCGATGCCACCTAGATGATCTGTTTTTTTGTGCTGGGTTTTTAACCATTGGATGAAGCCTAGGAATGATATCGAGGTTGATTATGACCTCAACCCTATCTTTGAAATGATCTTTTTCATGCAAGAATAGTTCCTCGAAAACAGGAATAGGTCAGGTTCGACTTATGTTTTGACTTCTAACGATGACATCCCCAATAGTGAGAGAAAGGGTTGTGAGCTGGACAATGGGTGCAGGCTTAACTTCCTCAGTGATGGCGATAATGGCGTTGTCCGGAACAACTCTCCAATGCATGTGAAGCAAGGTTTTATTGATGACTCTTGCAAAGAGAAAGGGTTGCTTTCGTCTTTGGAGGTGGGAAAAGGAGCAAACTCGCAAAATAGAGATTGCAAGGGTGGTTCGAAACCAACCTCAAACCTTGGTGTGGACTGATCAAGAAAATCTACAAAGAGCACTCAAGAAAAAAGGGTCTTTATCCAAATGGTTGTGAGCAAAGACATTTCCGTAGAGGAGGTGACGAAGTTTTCGGGTAAAACCCTTGTTGCAAGGTTTTGTGGGAAATCAGCAGGCAAGGAAGACCTTTCCAAATTGATGGAATTACACTGGTAACCAATGCTGGTTATATCCCATATGTGCACATGTTGGCTAGAGGCCACAATAGTTTCCTTATATGAAGTGAAGAAGATTGTAAACTGTTGCTTGGAAAGGACTGGTCTTGGGGTCCTTCTGGCTTAATTCTTAAGTCATGGATGGTGGATTTAGACCCTGTTAAGGA
Source organism: Picea engelmannii (assembly GCA_009831015.1). Lineage (NCBI taxonomy): Eukaryota > Viridiplantae > Streptophyta > Pinopsida > Pinales > Pinaceae > Picea > Picea engelmannii. The sequence goes on from ML782161.1 coordinate 59,864, forward strand.
TCCTATTTCCATAATAAGGGTATGGACCATCCTTCCAGGGTTGTCATTGGGCTTCTGGTCCAAAGAGGTGTTTGAATCCATAGGTAATAAATTGGGTCGCTTTGTAGGGTTGGAGCCTAACTGGTTTTCAAAGAAGGATCGTCGTTGGGCTTGGAGGTTGAAGTGGAAATGAGCAAAGGTCTAGTTGAAAACATCGATATTGTGCATGGCGAGAAGACTTGGAATCAAAGAGTGGATTATTGGAAGTTTCCTTTCCGTTGTTTCGAATGCCATGAGATTGGCCACAAGTGTTCACAATGTAAGCGAGCTGCTCCCTTATGCAAAAATAAATCCAAGGTTTGGAAGCCCAAATCGACCGAGGGCCATAATGGTTTATCTAGGGTAGTTTCAATGGAGGAAAAAAGCACAGAAGTAAGTCTTCATAAGAACATCAAGGCCAACAAGGATTGAGCTCCTTCGAATGTATCTCAGCCTCTTCTTCTCTCAGGCAACTTAGTACTTTGTCCCCCTATTTCTCCTCTCATTCCTTCTTTTCCAGTTTCTCTTGTTTCTTCTAATTTTTTCCTTCCTCATGTCCCAGACCAACCTCTTGTCTATGAAAAGGCAGTAGATGCCTTAGGAATCCATGTTCATTTCACTCTCCCTCCCATTTCTCTGGCTCTCCCTCCTGACCAGGTTCTCCCCTTTTTTGAATGTGAGTCTACCCTTCCCTTTCCCCCCTCCTCTACTCCTTCTTCCCCTATCCCTTCCCCCTACATTATGGTGTCCCCTTCCCTATCTCCGAGTGTTTCCCCCTCTAGTGGCACATGCCAGGTCTCTGTTTCTCCTAAGAAGGATTCCCCAGTTGGTCCCTCGCCGCAGTTTCACCACCTTGGAAAAAGGTACGAGCTCGGATCAAAAGGGCACCGTAAAGAGCCTCTTCCTTCCAAAAGAGGGTTGGATTTGGACCTCCCTCAACCAAACCCAGTAGGAAGGAAATCCCATCTTCTCAAGGCCCAGGAAAAGGCTGTGGCATAAATAAGAAAAAGAAAACAAGCTTCAATTGTTAGGGTCCTTAGATAGGGGAATTCCCTGAAACCCCATTCCAAATGATTTTTCTATCATTTAATGCGAGAGGGGTAGGGGCCTAGAAAAATCTATCCTTCAAGAAGCTCCTTTCAAGCCTTGAACCAGAGGTGATTTTGATTCAAGAAAGCATGTGCTCTGGAGAGAAGGCAAGGGAGGTTTTTTCTCTTTGGCTAATGAATCAATATTTTAGTGCTATTGATGTAGATGGGATGTCATGGGTTTTATTGACTAGATGGAGCCATGATTTCAAATCTCTTTCCAATCTGCACTCTCTATAACTTTAAAACACAAATATTATGATTATACTTTCTTTGTGGTCAACATCTATGGTTTATACGTTGATCGAGTTCCCTATTAGGATGAATTAAAATTTGTAGGGGTCTTCAGTGACCCTGTCATTGTAGTTGGGGGAGATTTAAATTTCTTTCTCTCTGTGTGTGAAGTATAGAGTGAAAACCCTAAGGAGGATAGTCTGGGGTTTTATTTTTAGGATTTTTTGGAAGAGATGCATCTAGTGAATGTAGAGTCGGCTAAATTATCACCATCATGGAACAATTACAGAACATGAAGGGAAAAAGTTGCAAAAACGTTGGATATATTTCTGGTATCAGAGGCGTTTTTAGAGTCTGGGGCCCAGATTAAGTCCTCAGTAGGGGAAGGAGGAAGCTCATATCACCGTCAAATCATCCTCCAGTGGACCTCCAGGTTGGAATATCCTCCTCCTCCTCCCTTGCAGATAAGTCAATTCTAGCTATCTAGCTAGAAGATGAAGATTTAAAAAACACGGTGATGTCTCAGTGGAAGAAACTAAGTCTATCAGATCATTATCCTCTTATGGATCAGTTTGCCGCAAAATTTTACAGAATCAAAAAAGTTATAAAATTTTGGTTGCCTAGCTAGAAGAACTGAAGGTTTAGAGAACTTCAAGAGACAGAAGAAAAGTTGTCTGAGCTTTTCAAAATTATTGATGTAGGCCCCCTCAACTAGTCCCAGTTGAAGGAGTTGAAAAAACTGGAGGATAGTAGACATGAATGGTTATCTAAATAAGAACATATATGGTGTCTCAAAAGTAGGGAGTTATGGCTAGAAGAGGGTGACAACAACATAAAGTACTTCCATTAGTTTTCCAACTTCAGAAAGAACATAAATTCAATTTGGGATATACAAAATGTTGAAGGAAGAACTGTTAGCTCCTTTCAGGAGAAGGCCGAAGCAAGAGCTATTTACTTTGAGACCCTTTTCAAAGCCCTGGTTGGTTTCCCTATTTAGGAAATTATTGAGGTTGTCTCGAAATTCCCCTACTCCTCTCAGAAGAGTCGAATCAAGCCTTAGAGGAGGAAGTTTCAGAAGTGTAAGTTAAAGATGCCTTGTTCTATATGTAGAGTGGGAAGAGTTTGGGCCCTAAAAATTTCATTGTAGAGTTTTACAAGTGTTTCTTGAGATGATAAAGGCTGATTTAGTATTGATTGTAAGATAATATCAAAGAAACGACAAGGTTCTTAGCTCTTTCAACTCTACTTTCTTGTGCTTAATTCCCAAAAAATAGGATGGTGACTCTTTTGGATATTTTACGCCCATATCTTGTTGCAATGTGGTATATAAGTTAATTTCAAAAAGCATTGCAAGTGTAAAATCCCTCGGTCGAACCCCAATTGTACACATAAATGCAAATGAACACATAGGCTGGTGAGCCAGGACATTTTAGGCCAAAGTGCCATTGTGTATGTGTATTTTGAGGCCAGAGTGTCTGTGTGGTTATTAAGTTCTGGAGCCAAATGTTAAAATAGCTAGAGAGCCATCATTATAATATGCAATCACATACAAATTATAATGAAAACACATCATTTCTACAAACCAACCATGTAAAAGAGTATGGGGGGGCTAAACTCCACTAAAAAGGGAAAGGGGGATAAAATTTTAGGAAAAAGGGGCTAAGCTACAAAGACTTAATCCCAAAGGAATATTATATTAATATTCCTTGAAGTAGAAAGTATGGATATTTTTTTTATCCTAAGCTCTAAGGATGGGGACAAGTGGGGGTCAAGTGGGCCCAAGGTAGTTCCCAACATGACAAGTGTTAATTTGGGAACATGCATACATATATTTTGGACTTAATTCATTTGCCTATCATTCTATATTCATTACTTCACTTACTCAACTATCAATCGTACCCTATTGTTACTATCACCTGTACATGTACCTGTACCTGTACCTATGAATATTTGGAGCGGAAGAGACAGGTTGTCAGGCCTGTGAGCATTCTCTCTAGGTGAGAGAATTACTGGGAATTAATTCCAAAGGTGCCAAGATACAACTACAAGGCTCTAAGACTTCTTGTTTAGCCTATTGTTGAATCCCTAAAAGGGAAGTGGGCAGTCGAAGGTCTGTTGAGAAAAGAAGGGAAACACCTCTTGGGGTGGGACATGCATGTGGGGAATGAGGGACTATAGGTTGTTAGATTGAGTTGGCACATGAGTCTGAAATTTATGTAGTCTGGGAGACCTTAGTTTGGGTTAGGATTCCATTTCCTAGGTGGAGTTTAATCCTCAGCTTGTGGATGACCCACTACTGAAAGTTTTGAGCAATGTGGTCTAAGGTTGGGAGGAACGTGGAAGGTCTGCACATAGTTGGTGTTCATTTTACTAAAGATAAGTGTCTAATGTGCATTAATTCATGTGTTGTGTTAATATTCATGCAATTATTTTCATGGTTTTTCCTTATGTAAGCTGCATGTATATTTATGTTATTATATTGTATGAATTTGTGTATTTGTAGAGTATTTTTATGAATTAAATTAGTATCAGATACAGAATTTTAAGTGGCATATCCCATTAGGTGGTTGGGGATGCTACAATGTGATATCAGAGCTCCATATTCGACACTAATCTTGGATGGGTCGATTTAGCAGAATGATGAAGGGGAAATTTGAGGAAAATTAATTTCTGGAGTATCTCTGCAAGTTGTTTGACAAAATTATTATAGTGAAATTGAAGAAATTCCACAAGAATTTTAAAAAGGGAGCCTCGGAACTTAAAAATGAGCAATTTGATCTATAATTGGGACAAAATTGGACCTGTAGATGGCCGAAATTTGAAATTGCAGAGTGCCATGGTGAAATTAAACAGAATTGGACATTTCTAGGAAAAGGACCCAAAACCTACAGTTAAATTATGGAAAATTTGAAGTGGAGGAGGTCGAAATTATTTGAAAAGGTTAAATTGGTATTCAAAAGATCATATTTGTCCACACGAATCTAGGAACATAGTTTCTGTGGCAGCCTGAAAAACAAATTTCAAAATTATGCAATTTGGGCGATTTTGGACAAATTAGGAAAATTTTGAAATAAGCAAAATTGGGAATTCTTTTTGGTACCATGATGGCATCCTGACATGGAGGGTACGTGTTAGATGATGTGGATGAGTAGTGTCATGTACCTCCACGGTGTCAGGTAGATGGTGGCATCGTAGCAAAGGTGGCATGTGAGTGGCACCATGGAGGAAATGCCTTCCTACCTGGCAGAATCCCAAATCCCAAACACACGACAACCCCACATTAATTGTGGGGGGTCTGGGGTGGTTATGTTAACCATAGGCTAGGGAGGTCACAATGCACTAGGTTGCAACACATCACCACAATCTTAATCGTGGTTAGGTTTTGTGTCCCTTTCCCCCTCAATTAACGGTCGATAGGTCGAGGGGGGGGGGGGGGGGCAATGCGACAAGGGTGGTCGATCGACATTGACAACCTCTGCACCATGATCGTTAGATCATCGGGAATGAAAATTCATGCGCCAAGATATATGGTTATTGGATGGGACCTGCCCATATCTGTGACCCAATATAAAGGCGTCACATGACAACCAAGGGATGTGGAGCCCGAAAAATTAAACCAGTGTGCGTTTGTGGAGGTAAGGAACAACAAGGAAAGGCCATGGTGGCCAAAGACTGTCAGGGAACCACTCCAAAGTTCTAGGTATACTCGGGATTCCTTCTCATCATCCAATTCAACACAAATCAACTATTTTTTCACAGAAATTAGTGAAAAATATTGGAAAATTTCAGTGTTTTCTTGGTTATATTTTTGCAGGGCATTTTTGAAGCCCTAAACAATGTTTTTAGATACTAAAAAATAATGCACTTAGAAAATCGTGTTTGTAGCTCAAATGAAAGAGATCGGTGGTAGATTTATAAAAGTTTTTTCCATTCATCAAATAGAGTTAGTATGCAGGAGTTACAAGTCAAACAGTGGAGGGTAAATTTTAAGACCCAATTAACTTTTGAAGGCCATAATTTCCTACCCTAGAATTAGATTGGGGCACAAAAACAACCTATGGAAATATATTGGGCCATAGAAGATAGCCATTGATATAAATTCAAAATATGGGCACATAATAAAGAGTAGGAGGGCATAGAAGGTATTTGTAGCATTCATGGCCAAAAGTACAAATTCGCCTGAAACTTCAGCAGGATGTATTTAACAGCCTGGAGTTCAAATGAAGATAAAATTTGGCCATATTATTTGAAGTATGATTATGAAGGAACCCAGGTGGGATCCTACAAAAAATCCAAAGGAATGAGTGAAATATGCATAAATATAGTTTAGACTTGCACCTGGATGAGGGGTGAGTAGAAGGAATTAATGGGTAATACTTAAATGACCATAACTTTATGCTCAAGACTCAGAATTGAGCAAGAAAGAAGGCATTGGAAAGGCCTTGAACAAAAGAGTATAGATATCCACCCAGAAAATTGATCTAGGTAGTTAAATTCACAAGGAATCAGAAGAAATAAGTTTAATGCATTGTTGGAACGAAATTGTACATAATTTTCATGAATTTGTAAAATTAGTTAGTCTAACAAATCTTGTTGATGCACATTTTGCAGAGTTAATAGAGATTAGATCAAAATAGGATTAGCATAGAGATCAACAATATGGAATATGTGTTAGTTTTCTTCATATGAGATATGATCGATGTATTATTATAATGATGAGTGTTCCATATATAGGGAACATAAGGTGACCATCCATGAAAGGATGCATCCCTTGAATAATCAATAACTATTTGTTATTATCATTTACTTATTATATAATATATATAATAATCAATAATAATTATATTATTAATTATTATCTTTAGAGAATGTCTTCCCGATGTTGTCCAAACATCAAAACTCCCTCTCAACGAGGGAGACATTCTGCAACATGCCACTCTTGTCTTTGAAGTATACAAACTTCAGCCTAGACTCATGACACTTGTCTTTCAGTCTTGGGAGACATCTCTCTCCCACCTGAACCGAGGAGAAACTCCTTCTACGTCTCTCCCTCTGAGCCAATTAACTCTCTCTGAGATTGGGCTCACTTTGGGTCCGCATGTAAAAGCATATAACATCTTGAGTCTTTATCATTCCTTATCAAATCACCATGACTAGGACAAAGACTACACCAAGATCTTTCACCACAGGCACACACCTATGAGTGAATGTCATCTTGATTCTAACTGACACGTGGAAAGATCTTCAAGCACCTCAAGTCCATATTATTCCTCTTCATGATCAAGGAAGGACTACGTTTGGGCCCATTTATCACAAGTGCACCTTTGTGATAAAAGTATCCTATCTCCCTTGGTTTGCAACCCAATGTAGGAGAAGTTATGCCCGATGTTGAAACATCAACACTCCCTCTTAGCTAGGGATGTATCTTTCCATAGTAGTGCACAACTACTATCCAGAGACATGCAGTCTCCGCTAGTGGTACAAAGCCACCATAGTAGTAAAATATTTGTCACACATGGCACTCCAATGTGGAATTCTAGAGGCTACTTCCTCTAGGAACACTTAGGGTCAAATCCCCATAGTGTGAGACATCAAGGGTCAACTCCCTTGACATGTCCTCATGTTTTCTAAACATGGGACGGTGGGATATAAGCCCAAATGCACTTATTCCTTTCTCAGATAGGTGCCCCACTTATCCCTTCTTGGATAAGTGTCATCACAGATCAAATCAACTCAGTCACATAGGAGTATGATCTGGAGAATGTCTCAGGAAGCTGCAAACATCAACACTCCCACTCAGCGAGGGAGGCATTCTCTTCCATGCCAAGTCTGTCACAGAAGTACTTAAACTTCATCCTGATTTGGTAAGAACATCAACAACCTGCTCATCTGTAGGAAGGTACTGCACCAATACTTCCTTCCTCTGCACCATGTCTTGGATGAAATGGTACTTGATCTCAATGTGGTTCGATTTGTCATGAAACAACAAATTATCAGAGATCTTCACACAAATTTGGTTACCATAATGAATAATGGTGGAATCCAACACATGTTCGGATAGATCTGCAAGGATCTTGTGAAGCCACATTGTTTCATGGATTGACATACTTAATGAAATGTATTATGCTTCTATTGTGCTCAATGCCACAAAAGTTCATTTCCTACTACACCAGGAAACCATGAAAGATACCAAAGTGAAGCAACACTTGAAGGTGCTCTTTTTGTCCACTGCGCTCCCTTCCCAATCAGACTTAATATATTCCTGCCATATTATATCAATATTGGAAGTATATATCACACCATGTGAAACTGTGCCTCACAATTATCTCAACACATGCTTCACAACAATCTAGTGTGTTTATCTCAGTTGGCTCATAAATTGGCTAAGTGCACTCATTGCATAGAAAATATTTGGTCTAGTGTTAACCAGATACATCAATGATCCAATCAGTTGTCTGTACGGGGTCAGATCAATCTCGTTGGAATCGGAAGAAGACACACATAGTTTCTTCATATTCGTCACCATAACTGTAGCCATGCGTTTCAAGTTTAATAACTCAAACTTCTTCAATTTCTCAACTGTGTACTTCCCCTAACTCAGGAATATCTCATCAGTTCTTTGCCAAGAAGTAGTGAATCATACCAAGGTATTTCATCTCGAACTTAGAGGCCAACACATACTTGCATTCAATAATAAATCTCTATGTACCTGTGAGGAATAAATCATCAACGTAGAGGACCAAAATCAGGGCCTCACCATTAACAGTTTTGTAGTACATGTTGGGATCAACAACACTTTTGTTGAATCCCAAACTCATCAGGTGTCCATCAATCCTCGCATACCAATATCGAGGTGTCTGTTTGAGTCCATACAGGGCCTTATTCAACCTACACACATGAGACTCCTTCTCATGTATGACGAAACCATCTGGCTGCTCGATGTATATTTATTCCCCAATATCTCCAGTGAGAAAGGTTGTGTTCACATCCATTTGATGTAGTTTCCAACCCATGGATGTTGCGAGGGAAATAATGATTCGAATAGAAGTGTATCAAGCAACAGGAGCAAATGTCTCCTCATAATCTATTCCCTCCACCTGAGAGAATCCTCTAGCAACAAAACTTGCTTTGTGCTTCTCAATGCTTCCGTCAGCTATATGTTTGATCTTATAGATCCATTTGGAATTCATTATAGACTTCCTTTCAGGTCTTGGAACAATATACCACACATCATTCTTCATGATGGACTAATACTCATGCATCATGGAATCTCTCCATACTAGATGCTTCCTCATAACAGGAAGGATTGGAATCAATGATGTGGCTCATAGCTACAATAGAGCATGAATATCTTTGAGGTCTCTTTTTCTCTCGAAAGGTACCATGAGGATTTTCATGTCCTTCTTCCTCTTGCAGAGTCTGATGAGCCCATGCAAGTATCTTCTGACCTACTACGATATCTCTGGAAACATTAAGTGGAGCAACAAAATCAACGTGATCAATTTGATCAATAGGCGATGTCTCCCTCTGAACTGCTGGAGCATGAGGGGGAGAAGGCACCATCTCTTCCTATCTCTCACTATCAATATCCATGTGAGATCCTCTAGATCTCTTGAAGGATACCTCCTCGTTAAGGATAACATTTCTGCTCACCTCAATCTGTCTCTAACCAGGGATGTAGATCTAGTATGCCTTTGAAGACTCATCGTATCCCACAAATGTACCCTTTCTTCCTGAAGGGTCTATCTTGGTCATTTTATCCTTGGGTACATGAATGTATACTGGACACCCAAATATCTTAAGTGTCCAACTTCAAACTTCACTCCGGTGAAGGCCTCCTCAGGATTCATGTTCCTCAAAGTCTTGTGAGGACTTATGTTCTGAACATACACTATAGTCATGGATGCCTCTGCCCATAGAAATGTAGGTAAATGATAATCATACTAAGTAATCTTGGACCATACTTGATATATTGAGGTTCCCTCATGAAACCAATGTCTCAAGCATATCGATGTTCCCTTATGGAGCCAATGTCCCCCAAGGCATATGAAGGTTTCCTCATGAAACCAATTTCTTGGTTCCTTTATCTGACTGTCTAAGGCATGAGATCTTGCTTCCTTCATCTCTGACTAGGTCAAACGATACATAGTCAAAGTTTTAATACACCGACAAACAATAAATCTCAAGGAAAACAATAAATCTCAACGATATAGGTTAATGGATGAAATACATCCTGAGAAGCACTTCATGGAGTTCGGAGCCGAGTTTACTGGATGGTCCTATGAAGAAGGGATTACACATGCCTTTCCACATACTGGCTACAACTATGTCCTGGTTGCCTAACATTGGACCTCACTGACCAATGATGCCAGATTCATTGAGCACACGAATGTCATCGGGCGTGTCGATGAGGCAGTGCATGAGCGCAATGTAGTGTGTCACGAAGTCACCATGGCTGGCATCGTTGAACTCTAAGGCAACCATGTTCTGCAAAAGCACTTAAGTCTGCATTTCTTGTACGTTGATTTGAGGAAGGTAGAGCATGCCCGAGTATGTCTAGAATCGTATCTCTGGGCTGGAGGACGACTTGAATATAATACCTCCCTTTACCAACTCTGTCGCCCTGTATGACTTGAGAACATCACGTCCCAGTGAAAATCTTGATGGCCACTAAAGTAGTCTCCTCTTGAAAGCGCAACACAGATGCATGGCTCAAATAAATTGTCGAATGGACCCCAAGCGGTTGGTCTTCCTAGTAGTCGTCCATTATTCGTGTTTTCACTAATGGCGAATTGGAGCACAACAGTTTGGAATTACTTGAACTCTGTGAGTTTGTGAAATCGCTCCACTTACATGAGGTGTGCCTCTCGAACCCATCGATTTTGCAAACGAGAGCTAAATCTGAGCAAGCACTTGTTCTTTAAGTTATATTATGGAAATCATTGACCAGGATAAAATCTCTCACCTTGCATGGCAGTGTCCTGTCTTTAAAGACAAGGATTTGGCAACAATCTCTTGAAATCGACGATTGAGTTGTTCATGTGGACGATTGAGTTGTTCAAGGGTTTCAACGAGCCATTGGAAAGATAACTGATATTTGTATATGACATAGAGGGCTGTACATTACCCTACTGCTATGTATCATAGCAAGCTATCTCTCATTTTCCTGGGCCCTCCTGTGAGGGAGTCGAGCCCAGTCCCACTCTGATACCATGTTATTTTTCTTCATATGAGATATGATCGATGTATTATTACAATAATGAGTGTTCCATATATAGGGAACATAAGGTGACCATCCATGAAAGGATGCGCCCCTTGAATAATCAATAACTATTTGTTATTATCATTTACTTATTATATAATATATATAATAATCAATAATAATTATATTATTAATTATTATCTTTAGAGAATGTCTTCCTGATGTTGTCCAAACATCAACAATATGCACATAGGACTTATAGCCAAGGAGGAAGTCAAGGATTTGTATGTCAGTATGTGTGATGAAGGTACAAATTCAAATGGACATGGAGAAGGCAAGGAGGAAAGAATGAACTTGGTAGAGACCATAAAAAATCTACAAAAGGATGTCCATAGTTATAAAGATGATAATGAGAGGCTTATGAAATCCAAGGAGAAAAAAAAGGCTTCAACATCAAGTTAATGCAGAGCTTGAACAAAATAGAGAAGAAGGTGGATAAGAAGATCGAGTCAAGCAAATCAAGGAGTCACAGATCTCATGATGAGAGGAGAAGAACAATAAGTGTTTTAAGGAATCATCGTCACTCCCCAAGGCATTCAACTAGGAGAGCACACAGTAGTTCAAGTCCATCCCTTGTCAGAAAGCATAAGAGGAGGTCTGGGGTATATGATCTATAGGTAGAGATGAATAATATCAAGCCTCCTACATTTGATGGTGAACACAAGAAGGATGAGGATGCAAAGACATGGCTATTGGGCATGAGGAAGTACTTCTAGTTACATAACTACTCCTCACAAGCAGAAGGAAGAATTTCCATCTATCATCTCAAAGGAAAAGCATCAATGTGGTGGGACCAATTTGTTCAGGTGTGACACATTGATCTGAAAATAGGGGGATGACTTGTTTTGCTATGCAAGAACCCTCTACTCCATTAAAATAAACTTGAGGACCTTGCTCTATGTCAAAGTTGTGCAAGAGGTTGTATGTGTCAAGTTTAGGCTTCTTTTATGTGTTTATGTGTGAGGTTTTTAAAAGTTTAAATGTGTTGTTTAAAGAATACAACAGAAAATATAACATGCAACAAAATATAACCAACAAACACTCACAACAAGAACAACATGATAAAGGAGTTCACCCCCAATTAGGCTACATCTCCTTGAGCCTCCTTCAATGGACTAGGCTCTCTGGGATTAGTTTGTCAAATATTCTTTTACAATCTCCTGCTCAACTCCAATGGATTTACTGACTATACCATTGGGTTCAAAATACATAAAAACCCCAAAAATGACTATTAGATCTCTGAAAAACGAACCATGGCTCATCTGTGCATGACCTCTTCTACATGTGGCCTTGAGCTTCCTTGTGGAAAAAACACCTATTAAAGTCCTCAAAAGCCTCTTAAACCTATCCTAATGTGTTCAAAGCATAACAATTAGCCAAAAATGACTATTCAGTCACAGAAAACAGACTTGGGCTCATCTGAGCATAACCTCCTTCAATGGTGGCCCTAAGCTCCCTAGAGCTCCTGAAACTCCAGGGTAGAAAAAACTACAAAAGAAGTCTCCAAATGGATTTTAAAACTATGCCAATGGATTCATAACATCCAAAAACCCCTAGCTGGGCTTTTACGACACCTCATTTGGCCAAAAAATGAAGAAGATAGGCCTCCTGCCATTTTCTTCCTTCAAGCTTGTTGTCTCTGGTTCGTCAATTCGCACCTCCTGTGTGAGTAACCTGGCTTCTGGGAATTTCTCGTGCCTAAACCCAACACACGTGCGCCTCTCCACAAAATGCACCAAAATGTAGAATGGTTAGGGAACCTAGCCCCCAAACCACGGAGGTGTTGGACGCATGGGGGCCATGTGGCCATGTCTTAGTGCAAAGTTAGGCCCTCTTTGCAAGATTCGTTGTAGACGCGACATGTGTTGAAGTGTGTGGTTGTGCCACGTATCGGGTGCATGGGTTTTTGTACATTTGAACAAAAATCCATTTGTATTCCCGCACAACTCTGGGAGGTAAGGTCATATGGTACACGCCTATGACCGGGGGCTGGGGCTAAGCCCCAGCCCGGATCACGCCCCAAATACCACAACATGCAACTTTTAATATATGTGAATACATAGATATTACAAGGACTAAACAATGGCACGTCGGTTGGGCGGCCTTTGCCAAAGCTTTGCGCCAGTGGGGGAGGTCCGGGGTTCGAACCCCACAGACTCCATAAAAATTTTAAATACCCAAACCAATAACAGGGTGCCACATGGTAGCCCATGCCTGGGCCACGTGGCACCATACCATTTTCCAAAATTATGCCATGTGTCACAATATCATTCGTCCACGTGTCTGTCTGTTAACGCTCTGTAAATTCCCAGAGGTTGTTAGCGTAGAAGAAATTTACAAGAGGTAACTTTATCCAACCACTTTGAAATTGGAATCTAGCCCTACCAGTTTTAGAGAGGGATCTCGTTGTATGATTTAGCTATGTTTTAAATTTAAGATATTAGGCTAGTTATATAAAATAAGATAAGACTAAAAAGTTTTAATGTTTTTGTTAAGTTGGCTAAAAAGGGTTTACACCTCCGTTGGGCTATGAGGTCTGTATTATAAAGGTAGATATTCAAACAGAAAATAAAAGATTCTTTTCAGAGGGAAAGATAATGCATTCAATGGATCCTTTAGCAGTTAAGTGATGGATAGCAGAAAATATGAGAATATGAATTAAAGCAAAGAAGCATTTAAGAATTTCTTCACTGTAATATCAGAAAGATAAACATAAAGATCTTTCAAAGCCGAAACAGGGTATACAAAGATAAATCCTGCAACATGCATTACTTTTAAAAGATTAGATTAGAAAACAATATGACAACTCAATGAGAAGAACATTTAAATTAGAAAAGAAAACATCACCAATTAATAACACGTGAGAATCACGTGAAACGTCTCTTTGTATTACTGGAAGATCTCTTGATAAAAATTACAGTCTTTAAGCTTGCAGGGAGTAAAGATCAACCCTCAGTACTTTAAAGTTTGAAGTATTTATAATCAAAATTACATACGATCCTGTCATTAAATATTAGGATGTGGCAAATCTAAATTTAGCAAACTAACTTAACAAGATACAAAAATTTAGGAAACTGCTTGATGATGTGTTGAAACTTCATGTTGATTTCTGGGGTGAACTATTGGTGAGGCCTCTGCATGACCTTATCTGACTGGATAGTTGACTAGTCTTGGACACCTCATTGCTTACTCGATCAGACTGCATAACTCTTCCCATCGAAGGTTACCGGGAACACTGACCTTGAGAAATATTCGGTATACTTCATCCATCTCCATATATTTGGCAAAAGTTGGCTTGATGATGAAAATGTAATGGATCTCATGCTGTATGTTGATGTCTGATTGGAAAGCTTCCAAAAACTCCTTGCTTATGATACTGCCCTGTATTCCTGAGAACTTCGAACTATCTTTAGCCACAATGGATAGCTTCTTTTTATAATCAGACAATGTCATTAACTTGTCATTTATGACCCTTAGACTAGGGAGACCTTTCTTCTGCAGAGCTTCAATTTTGTTGAAAAACCTTTGCACTCCTATGTCCATAGCCTGGACCTTTTCCTCCAGTTGTATCATCAATCCTCTCTTGGTCAGGACCCTCTTGAATTCGAGGATGGTTTCTGTCCTATCTTCAATTATCAACTCCTCTAACTCTTCTCTGGTTTTTGAATTTAGGAATTTGATGATCTCAATGGCTTCCGCGGGCATCTCTCCCAATTCTCCTCTTATCTTTTCAATCGCATGCTTGCTTCTCTGCACCAGTTTGTTCTACTTGAACATGATTTGTACCATAGGCCATATTTCATTTATGGATTTGGTGGTATCCATCCAGACATTTTGTTTGACCTCGGCAAGTGTTTTACCTGCCACTGTTTTCTTCTGAAGCTGTTGCAATTCCTGTTTGAGTTTGTCTGATGTTTGTTTTTCCTTGGAGTAGCTGGCTTGGTAAGAAGACTTGAGTTCCTGAAGGTTCTCAACCTCCTTTTTAAGTCTACTAATCTTTGTCTCTTGCAAATTCATATCTTGCATGGATTTAGCTAGCTCTACTGTCTTCTCCAGAGATGTCAGTGGAGTTGCTGAGGGAATTTCTGTTGTAGACGCTGTGCTTACTCCTGTGAGTGGAACTACACTTAATGGAATGACTTCCATAGGATTTGATTGTTCCTTCTCTTTCAATAACTTTTCCAGTTTTGCCTCCATTTCTTTTAGCTGTGCATTTTTCTCCATAATCAACCTGAGCATATCATCCTTTTCCCCTTCTGTCTCAACTATCTCCTTTTCCTGTGCATCTTCTATTGGTGGCAGTTTCAATTGTTTCCTCAAAGAGGCTATATCGACATTTTTTTTTAAGCATCTCCTCGGATGCTTTCACATTCGAGGGATCATACCTGATCTTGAGGAACAGTTCTTCCAACGTCTTAATCCTATTATCCTTTACAAAGGATGATATCTTTTCTAGTTTCAGTTGTGTCTGGACGTTGCTCAGAGATACCTGTAACTTAGAGGCAGCAATAGAAGCATTTGCCAACGTGGAGAAAACCATTTCTCTAGTTTGTCTGTGTAGATCCATTTGATTAGCAGGATGCACATCTTTAGTCTAAAATTCGAATGTTTCCCTTTTGTAATTGGTGATTACTTTCGGGTCTGACACTTGTGCTTGCAGAAATGCCATGTGCATTATACCTTTCTCAGTGTCGAATGCAGACACCAGTTAGTGTTGTGCAGTTGATGTTTTCTTCTAGAACTGAGCATATGTGCTGCTGGTCAACGTCTAATTTTTCTTCTTGATCATATCATTTTTCTAAAAAATACTCAGTTTTGGTCCTATTTTGCTCGACTGGTTGATTGGTGGAGTATTTGTAGGCTTCTTGGGAAACACTGTGGTCATGATCTGTTTGTTGCTTGTGCTAAGGAGTGATCGATCAAACTCCATAGTTGTAGTGGATTGGATTCCTTGTTTACCAGCCGTGTCAGGTGCATGGCTGGTTTTTTGCCTCTTGGTGTGTGATTGGAAATCTTCGGCTGAGACTTCAATGATGGAAGGTGAAGTGTCCTTCCTGGTTCTTTTTTCCTTGGGAACCTATGGAGTAGTCATCTATGAGATAGTGACCGAAGGGTCCTGCTGTTCTATTTCAACTAGAGTCTTTGGCTCCCATTCTGTTTGATTGACGAACTTCTCTATCTCAATCCTAGGTGTATGAACATACGAGATGTTTTTATTTTTAATCCTCATCTCCGAAATTATCTTGCACGGATCATAGTGCCAAGTGAAACTAACAAAAAAATTCATTTATTTTAGCAATCTGTCTGGTTCCTCCCTGGCGCCTCGACTATTGCAGATGAAAGACCTAATCTGCCCTTTAATTCTAAGTTGTTGTTTCTTTTTCAAAGAAACAAAATGTATGTCGTCTAAGTTGATCATTTGCCTTATGTATTCTAGGGAAAATATCCTCACGGGCAGATACTTGGGTAACTTGTATGGAGCCAATTCACACCCATACACTCTGATCTCTGTGTGGTCTTGGTACAGGTACTAGTCTCCCATTTTTGCAAGGTCTGAAAGGTGTAAGATCCTCTAAATTTCCTCATTTATTCTCGGCTCAGGTCTGCCACTGAGCATGCTCACCACGAGATGGTAGAACTACTCGATAAACTACTTGAAACTGAATTCTGTAGAGTTTTGTCTGAGTAGTGAAGTCCACGTTGTTACTGCCTGCGGCCTCCCATCCTTTTCCATCTTCTGCATTGAAAAGGAAAATTTTTCTGCTTGGAAGAAAATGAACATGTAATCCAGTATTGAGGAATACTAGAAGATGCCTTCTGTGGAAAAAATTGAGAATTTCTCATGAATGTTGTCCACCAGGAAAGTGTTGTAGTCGAACTGAGTGGTGGGTTTCTCATCTGTGGAGAAAATGGACAGGAAACCCAATATGGGTTCATGCACCCATTAATCTGAAAAATACCCAAGGAGGGTGCAAAGCGACGAGATGACCTAGTTTCCCTTCACTGAGAAAAGGGAGGAAGGATACAAGGGATTTGTAGTGGGAGCTAAGCAACTTGTGGGAGAAAAATCTCGAAAATCTAATCTCTTTTGGGGAATGATAATTTCTGGTACAGTTCTGTGATGATTTCAAGATTGAAAGGTGAGGCGGATTTGGCTCTGGGTATCTGCATCATCTGATCAATGGCTTCAGGTGTGATGAGGAAAAGAATTTCTCCTGATGAAGACACTATGGCTCTCTGGTCAGGGATGTAATGGGCCTGGAACTTGAGGGCGAATTCAGGGAAATGGTGAACCTGGGGGAAAAGACACAGGGGAAGATTTGACTCCCAGAGCCCAATTTCATCACTTTGGTCCAATAAAATATCCTTTAGCCATGACTATAAATCTGGGAAGTCAAATTCACATCTGGTGTCTGCAATTAAATGGTCTTTTTCGGCCAGAGGGATCCTGTCAAGGTCGACAGGAGGCCGGAGGAAAGGATTTTCCTCGACCTCTATTTTCTTTGATTTTGGTGCCATCACTGCAACAATACCTGCAAGTAAAACAAAAAGTTAGCGGGGAAGACTGTGGCTTTGGACAACTGACTAAAACAGAGAGGAAAAAGGGGAAAAATTCTCTCTGGTGTGGCAACAGGGTAAATGATGGGGGAATAAAGGGTGAAGGAAGTTTTGAGCAAACATATACTTGTCGGGTGCAGGAGATAGCTCAGCAGACTAACATATAGGTTAGCCTGTAATAAATTGCCAATAGGTCATTTGGAGCGTGAGATGGCAGGTGACAATAACTAAAATATACGGTTGGGTGACGTGGAGGGTATTGATTGAGGGAAGTTACCACGGTGAAGGGACTTGTAACGGGTGAATAGGGGAAAGGACTGATAGATTTATGAGACGTGACCCTTAGGGAAAAAAGGTGGAAAATGACGTCATGGGGTGACGGGGCATGTCAGACAGTAATAAGCAGTGGGATTCAGAACCAATGAATTCTTGCCATGTAGAGATAAAGGGCCCACCAGAAAACATTCCATTCTGGACTCCCCCCCCTCTGTTAAAAACAGAAAGGTCGGGGGGGGGGGGTCCAAAAAACACCATCAGCCATCGATTTGCATGCTTTCTTCTCGACTGTAGATCTGTGCATGATGTTTAAACCACATTCTAGACCCCCCCCCATCGTTAAAGGTAGAACGGTCCGGGGGGGGGGTCCAGAAAGACTTGTCAACTGTGGATCTGAGCGCGAACATGTAAGCCGTTCATATATGCGTTGTGCTTAATTGTAAGCGCGAAGGCATATGTGCTCCAAAAACTCAGAATAAGTGCATATCGTGGGTTTGCCCAAGATTTTCGGTGTTTTTATCACCAAGGGGTTAGACATCAAACCTTTTAAACCTCAAAGATATGGTTCAACATTGATCATCATGCTTGTTTTATTGAGATAAAGAAAACTACCCTATGCTCTAACCTAATTACCTATGAAAATTAGCCCATATTAAATTGTTGGACTAAGAAATTACTCTATCCTGGGGTTATCTGACCAAGATTAGGTAGTTTGGTCAAATTTATTCACTAACTAACCTAAATCACTTGGCTAAGATTAAACAATTTAGCCAAGCTTATTCACTACTCCTATCAACATCAATTTAAAAGAACTTGGCCATGCTTGAATGGTATGGACCAAATCATTGTTATTACATGGGGCTCTATTGAATTTCTTTTATGCCCTCTTTTATTCTTCTTCTTTTTCTCAAATTATTTGCAGAATGGAAAATCATTTGACAAACAAAAACACGTAAAGAGATAACATTTCAGTCACCAGTTGATCCTATAAATTATAGGGTTATAACACTGCCAATAAACAATTGCCACATCACCACTTCCCACATCAGCATATGACACGTCAACACTACCACATGTGAGGTACGACCCTACCACATCATCACCTGTACGGACTGTACAACCAACAAATTTTTTTTGCCTGTTTGGCAAATTGAACAAATCACGATATCTCACTCATCTGATGTCTATTTGACCCCGTTCGAAGTGCTTTGGGTTCGTGACGATGAGGGCTACACACCTATTCGTTTTGAAGTGATTCTGAACACTTTCATGTTTGGGCTAAATTTTGACCCTTGGTCCAGATTCCGATCACACCTTCCCACTGAAAGGATTTTGGACCCAAAAAAGTTGGTGATTATTTGCATGAGCTTCAATACTCTTCTTCTTCCAAGTTCTATCAATTGATTCTACTTGAAAAGTCTTTTTGGCAAACACCTGAGTACCTTGACATGCCTTGCACTGCAATTGGCTATGTCCCTCAACCACTGTTCTCTGGATGCTGCTGACCCAATGTTCTCTTTGTACTTGGAAGACTACTAGCCTTCCCACTGAGAATCAAGTCCCTCTTGTGAACTCTTTGGCATCAACACAATCTGCTCTACAATGGCTACAAAAACTTTCCTGCGACATCTTGTCACAAACCAAGAAAACCATCAATCTTGAAAAAAAACTTGATACAAGACTGAAAATGATGCCAACAAAGTCTTTTTTCTCTTCAAGCAAACGGTTGCATCTAGTACTTCATCAAAGTACATGGCATTTTCCTACATCTTGGTGTATTCAATATCGACTTACAAGCCAACAACACCATTGACTAAACATAAGTCGAAAAAAATGATCGACACAACATAGTCATCAAGACAACATCGACACAAGTCGAGACTCATTTGAAACATATCGACATTCCCAATGAAAAGTCAGCATTCATGATACACAACCATGTTACAATCACGAGTCACTCATAGTGAAACTATCATCAAGTTCATTGTTTACACACATACAAAATCCCAGGCATGTGCATAGCTCTTCAACTCTCCTTCAAGTACAAACATAAGTACATAAACCAAAAAACATGTGGGTACATAAGAGCTAAAAAAGAAAAATCTATAAATGGATGCAACAAGTGAGTATCATACCCCTCTTTTACATCCTCCTGGCGAAGTTGTGCAACAACAAGAATGCCTTCAAATGAATTTCATTCACATGCAAACTTGCATCATACAAGTTGTGATAAATCGTTGCAACTTGTCATACTTTCAACATAAATGCATACATAAGGCTGAAATATGCATCTACAAACAAAGAAATGCAAGCCTTACTTGCTCAAGAAATCTAACCATTTCTTACCAAGCCAATTTAATGGTGACTTTTCCTGCTGAAAATCGTCTTCTTGTGAATCATCTTGACTCACATTGATGATGGAATCTCCTCTTCCATTCTTGCCAGTCTCTTTATCCATATTCTTCTTGTGTTTTGGATAAGTGGTTGGAGGCAATGTCCAACATTTGTCAATGAGACGACCCCTCTTCTGGCAGTGAGTGCAAATCTTTTGCATCCTATTTTCAAGTTGTCTTTTCTTGGAAAGTTTCCTGAAAGTGGTCAATATTTTCCAACATTTTGAAACATGATGATTATCTAAACCACAATATGTACATGGACTTTTTCTTCCATTTTTACATGCAAATTTACCATGCTTGACATAATCAAAAGCAACCGAGTTATAGGTAGAAATATACCTTGAACATTCACCTTTATCGCCTTCTTGAGGAGGTGAATTTGAAGAGTTACTAGCTCTCTTTTGAAGACCAACAAATATGTTCTTGTCCTCATGGCTGTCACAATTACTCTCTTGTTTCATACATTTTCATTCATCTTGAACACAAACTTTGCATGCTTGAGGGATTGAGCTTGCAACAAAAGTTGCTCTTGGAACTGTTTCCCTTGTCTCCTCAACTTTGGAATATGCTCCATCTTTCTGTTCATATCCAAGACCCCTATACTTGGGCCTCTCCTCAACAATAATAGGATCAACAATGCCTTGTGCATGCTTTCCTAACCCTTTACCTTCATAGCCCATTTTTAACAATAACTTGGACCCTATTCCTCTTGTGTGATTTTCAAAAACACCAAAGCATTCATCTTGAGAGGAATTTGAAGAAAAACCAACATTACATGCCTCATGTTCATGCATGTACTTGGTAAGGGTTTCCTTTGCCTCATGGAGTTGAGTCTCGATCTTATGCAACTTTTCAAGAAGTTGGTGCTTCTCCTCCTTCATGGCCATCAAATGCTCTTGAAGGACAATGCTCTCTTCTCTATCTTCACACAACTCTTGTACCATATCTCTCATGGTTACAAATTCCTTCAACATATATTTGTCAAATAACTTGGTTAATGAAGATGTATGAGAACTATCAATGTTTGAAGATTCCTCCATCCTTGCAAGATATCAAAATTCAACACAAAACTTGCACAATAATACCAACAGCTAAATCTATAGCTATCAATGGAAATCACATAAGCAAAACTATGCTCTGATACCACCTGATCTGAAAATAGGGGGCTGACTTGTTTTTCTATGCAAGCACCCTCTACTCCATTAAAATAAACTTTAGGACCTTGCTCTATGTCAAAGTTGTGTAAGAGGTTGTATGTGTCAAGTTTAGGCTTCTTTTATGTGTTTATGTGTGAGGTTTTTAAAAGGTTAAATGTGTTGTTTAAAGAATACAATAGAAAATATAACATGCAGCAAAATATAACCAACAAACACTCACAACAAGAACAACATGATAAAGGAGTTCACCCCCAACTGGGCTACATCTCCTTGAGCCTCCTTCAATGGACTAGGCTCTTTGGGATTAGTTTTTCAAACATTCTTTTACAAGTTGCTGCTCAACTCGAATGGATTTACGGACTGTACCATTAGGTTAAGAATACATAAAAACCCCAAAAATGACTATTAGATCTCTGAAAACGAACCATGGCTCATCCGAGCATGACCTCTTCTACATGTGGCCTTGAGATTCCTTGTGGAAAAAACACCTATAAAAGTCCTCAAAAGCCTTTGAAACCTGTCCTAATGTGTTCAAAGAATAACAATTAGCCAAAAATGACTATTCAGTCACAGAAAACAGACTTGGGCTCATCTGAGCATGGCCTCCTTCAATGGTGGCCCTAAGCTCCCTAGAGCTCCTGAAACTTCAAGGTATAAAAACCTACAAAAGAAGTCTCCAAATGGATTTGAAAACTGTGCCAATGGATTCAAAACATCCAAAAATCCCTAGCTGGGCTTTTTCGGCACCTCATTTGTCCAAAAAATGAAGAAGATAGGCCTCCTGCCATTTTCCTCCTTCAAGCTTGTTGTCTTTGGTTCGCCAATTCGCACCTCTTGTGTGAGTAACCTGGCTTCTGGGCATTTTCTGTGCCTAAACCCAACACACACACGCCTCTCCACAAAATTCACCAAAATGTAGAACGGTTAGGGAACCTAGCCCCCAAACCACAGAGGTGTTGGACGCATGGGGGCCATGTGGCCACGTCCTAGCGCAAAGTTAAACCCTCTTTGCAAGATTCGTTCTAGACGTGACATGTGTCCAAGCGCATGGTTGTTCCATGTATCGGGCATGTGGGTTTTTGTCTGTTTGAACAAAATCCGTTTGTATTCCCACGCAACTCCGAGAGGTAAGGTCATATCCAAATACCACAACATGCAACTTTTAATATATGTGAATACATAGATATTACAAGGACTAAACGGTGGCGTGCCGGTTGGGTGGCCTTTGCCAAAGATTTGTGCCAGTGGGGGAGGTCCGGGGTTCGAACCCCACGGACTCCATAAAAATTTTAAATACCCAAACCAATAACAGGGTGCCACGTGGCACCATACCATTTGCCAAAATGATGCCACATGTCACAATATCATTCGTCCACGTGTCCACCAATAAAATATTTCCATGTCACCACTTCCCATGTCAACATATGACACATCATCACTGCCACATGTGAGGTACAACCTTGCCACGTCATCACCTATATAGACTGTATAGTCAACAACTTTTTTTTGCTTGTTTGGCAAATCGAATAGATCGCGATATCTCACTCATCTGATGTCCGTTTTACCCCGTTTGAAGTGCGTTGGGTTCGTGACGATGAGGGATATGCACCTATTTGTTTTGAAGTGATTATGAACACTTTCATTTTTGGGCTAAATTTTGAGCCTTGGTCTAGATTCTGATCACACATTAATGAGAAAAATGTTACTTGGAGGGAATTCAGGAGGTATTTTCAAAATAAATACTTGAGCAAACGTTACTATGACAAGAAAACGAAGGAGTTCTTTGAACTCGAGCTTGGGAGTATGACCATAGATGTATATGAAAGAAGGTTTTTAGAGCTACTGAACTATGTTTCTTTCATCAAGGATGAACACATTAAGATTTAGAGGTATCTCAGTGGTTTTCCATCTTTTGTCAGTGATATGATGCAGTATGATGATCCCCAGACATTAGAGGAAACTATAAGGAGGGATAAATGTCTTTATGATCAACATAGAGGAAGACCAAATTTCCCAAAGGCATGGGAAGACAAAAATAAAAGTAAGATGGACCAAAGGAAGAAGGGTGTTGGCCCTTGACCAAGTCTGAGGATCCTTGGTCATGTTTGACCTATTTTTGGGACTTTGATAGGTTGTCAAAGACAAAGCACAAGTCGAAGCAGAGATCGCAGGATATCGACCCCTTTTTAGGGATTTTTGGGTTTTGAGCTTATGTAACGATAATGGGGATGTTAGCACATGGGTTTACCCATGTTTAGGCCCATTTTGTAATGTATAAATAAGTAGCTAGGTGATGTAAGAAGAGGCTAGTGTGCTAAGTGCTAAAGTTCAATCTATGTGATCGAAGGAGGGAAAAGTATGTGATGTTAAGTGTTAAGTGTTAATTTCTAAGTGCAAGCGGTAATTGTAATTTCTTTGTGCATACTATGTGAGGCTTACAGAGCTAAGTGCAAGTGATTGTAAGAGACTGTGGAAGGCTTTGTGCTGTAACTCAAGGAAGGAGGATCTAGCGAGGTGCGTAGATCTCATGTCCTCTGAAAAGTAAGATCTCAAGGCTCTGTGCATGTAGCTGATTAACCAAAGTTAATAAAAAGAGAAGAAGATTTGGTGGACATAGCCCCAGGGTGGGGGTGAACCACGTATATCCTATGTTGTGGTTGCTATGTGATTTATGGTTTTTCTATTGTCTATGTGATTGGATGATTAGTACACTGATGTATGCTTAGAAGGATATAATATGGTATCTTAGTACTGAATACTATGAATGAATGCTAGATCTAATCTATGTTGATATGTTTATTACTTGAATCTATTGGATCTGTATAAATATTGCGCTGATATGCTATTAGGGTTTAGCTGCGTTGTAAACTAATGTTGAATATTAATGAACTATAACTGCTAATATCTATGTTAAGGTGTTGTAATCACAGATCTATGTCCCAGCTAAGGTTGCAGACACTGGAGTCCTACAACCACCCCTGCCTCTACCTCGGGTGAGACTTCATATGCTTCATAGGTGTTGCCGAAAGGGTTGGTAGTTAGGGTTTTGTTGGTGCATTTTTGTAGCGTTGAACCCTAGGTCTGCCCCTGTGCCAACAAATGGTTCCATTGTCGGGACCTACAACTGTGATTGATGGGAACTAAGGTAAAGAAAAAGAGAAAGGCCTTGTGCGTAGATCTGTTGCTGAGGTGCGCAGTATCTGACCTGAAACTGTGATTACGAGGAACTGAAGGAAAGAAATAAAGCTTTGTGCATAGATCTGTTGCCTTAGTGTGCAATATTCTACTTGACCTGTAAATATCTATGCTAAAAAGAGAAGTCAGATCCGAAGAAAATAGGTAAGATTTGGAAGCTTTGTGCTCTAGTAAAGGTAAGAATAGTGAAAAGTTTTAGATCTGGAAGCTTTATGCTCTGTTGAAAGTAAGATTAGTTGAAATTTTTGTTTCAAGAGTATGGATCTAGGTATGCTTGATAAATTTTGTCCTAGTCTAAAAACTAGGGCACAAATAGAAGAGAAAAGGTTTGATATGAGTAGATCTGATAGAAATAATGAAATATATGTTATTCCTATGCATAGAACGAATGTTTGGACTAACAAATGGATGCAGGATCCTAGATTTTTTTTTTTGTAGGTTAGCTACTATGATCCTAGTGTGCAGTACAGGAAAGGCTGGGGATCATTTAAGAAAAAAAGAGGATTAACCCTTTGTTACAGTTGCAGAAGACCGGGACATCTTGCTAAGGAATGCCCTGGAAGAAGACCTAGTTGTCTTTGTTGTAAAGCTATGGACCATGAAGTTTTAGATTGCCCTAGAATGATTTCTAAGCTTGACAGAATGAATATGAGACAAGAAAACCTTGAGGAAGGTCATGAAACTGAGACCATGGTAGAACCCCAGACAGAATCAGAGATTGTACTACTGCAAATGAAAGATACCCTAAATGATCATAGAGATATCAACTTATCAGAGATCTTCAAAGAAAAAGAATGCATAGAAGAAAGAATAGGAGACTTCGACATAGATTGTGTTCTGGATGAGGAAACACAGGTAAATATCATGACAGAAAGAACTTGGGAAGCTTTAGGAAATCATGTTACGATTCCTTCATTAGGAGGAATATGACTATTCAAGGGAAAGATGATAAACCTATGTGGAAGACTCACCCAGGTATCTATGACTACTCATGGAGCTTCAACAGAGGAAGATTTTGAGGTTGTTAGATTCATTGAGGATAGCGCTCCATTTACTATGTTATTAGGAAAAACCTGGATCAAGAAAGATCAGACCAGAAGAAAAGAAGAGGAGGCCCAAGAACAAAAAAATCAGGAATTAAAATATTTCATAGCACACTTGATTGCAGAACAGGATAACAGATCGAAGATACTTAGAACCAGAAACTTGGATCACAAAGTTGAAAGAACATAAGAATATTCACAGACGAGTAGAGCACCTGTCCCAGATAAAGAATCAGTATTACTCTCTAGTCCTATGAAAGAATCTCAACAACGCGAAGCTGCTATGCCAAAATAAGACAAGAATCAAAATGGAAAGAGGAATACCGAGATGAATATCACTGGGAGTAGGGATAGAAAACTTAGTAAGAAGAGAGAAAAGATCAAAAAGTTACAGACAGGTCCAGAGGGAACTTCATGGAAGGAATATTTTCAAAATTGGAACTTCGCGAATATTAGAACAACGCCCCATGGCACTTCTCCATGACGAAGCGATATGACCATTGGAAGCATTATAACTATTGGACCAATGTTCTAGAATGGTTAGAACAATAGTTATGACCAAAAATCTCACCATCGGACCGTTGGGACCGCACCCCAATAGACATAAGTACATTGATGGAAAACTTCTTATCCATTGGAGAGATTTTTTACATCATGTCTACTTAGTCCGTCGATTGTTGTACCGAGAACACTTTTGCGAATTGTACCAGAGCTAACAAGAGAACCCATTTCTACCACGTTGTGCTTAGTGAGATCGACACCGATTTTATTGCTTTGTGCACTCATCCATCCACTCGATTTTTCCGATCGAGAGCGTGCATGTCGGATGAGCTCAGTGCTGTGGAGAAGTCAGTCGAGGAAGTTTTAATTGATCTGATGGCTGAGAGAGTGATGTTTATAGGAGTTCAAGCTTCATCGACGCGATGAGTGCAAGCCTCTCTGTCGACCGCATGCGGATCTGGACCATCCCGACGGGCAACAGAAAAAAGAACCAAGGACGTAGATGATCTAGAAAACGTGAAGTTAATCCTGACCATATTAATCGATTACATCCCACCTCTGGCTAGTGCGGTGAGTCATGATAGTGTCCCGAGGAACTTTGATTACACCATGGTTACTGCGTACCTCCTGAAGGGGATACATGCAATCAAGACGCAGCAAGATAAGAACGTGACGTTGAATTTCGGCGACTTCAACCTAGGTGACTAAAAGAATTATAACATGCTTTCTCCTTACAAGTATCTGACCAGGACGAAGGGGAAGAACTCAAAAATAATACCCCAACCATCGACTATGAACCTTGCGCAGTCCACCCTCTTGAATGTAATGAAAATCCCGCACTTTGGAAGGCACCAGGAGGTTAACACATCTGTTAAGATCCTTCTCTCATGTTACCATGGTGGATATCTATGGCTAGATAGATGCATCACAGTCGATCCGATGTTGATCCATAGGATCACCGGGTTGAGCATGAAAGGACCTGACCCACAAGACTTCTACCCAGGGAAGTCTTTTGACCGTGCCCTGGCACAGAGAATTAAGGACACTTACGACGATCTAGAAAAGGGAACGTGAGGCTACAAGGTAGTTTCCATACAGAATGGTGCAGTGCGCTTGGCTTTCCAACTGATCAAAGGGAAGCTAGTAAGGAAGAACCGACCTACACAAGTCACATGGTTTGTTGTTGACCTAGCCGGGAAATGTGTAGAAGGACTCAAGATGAACTGGGTGAAGTACTTGGTCAACCAGCTGGAATTAGATTGTCGTGAAGCTCAGGATCAGGGCTATGAATTCCACTTTAGCTGGCTCCTGAAATCATCGCATTTACCTCTTGGGAAATGCTGGAAGGTGCAACCTTCCCAGACATTGAGCCGTTCGATCCTCTCACTGTGAAGTTCACCATGCTTTGGTACTTGAGAGATATGGGAAAACAGTGGTAGTCGAACATGGTATTTCATATCTATTATCTCCAGCTAAAGAGGGCTATCAAATTTTTCCCTTGCATAATGCCGAACACCCTGCACCGGTTTCGACCCCTCATGAAGTTTCGTGCAGATCGACACTTCACTTATATCACCGCACAAGCAGATGAGCACAAAGAAGAGCTTCAATCATACTACAAGCTCACATAGGAGGACCTTGAAGAGATCACCAAGGTTTGGTCTACAGAACTCCTCATCCCCATAGACCTCGCAGAAATGTCAGACCCTGAGCTAATCGGCAGCCCTAAGACCAATCATGAAGAAAAGGATCTTCTTGGACCCAACAGAAGGAGGAAGACCGAGGAGGTACAAAACTTGAGCAGTGCATTGAAAGGAAATGCTTCAGTATCACCTGGATGAGGGGGTGATGATGAAGTAGAAAAGAAAAAGAGCAAAGAAGACCAACAGAAGAAAGGCGAAGTAACACCCCCTAGGGACCCCGCTGATGAGGTTGATCCCCTGAAGAAAAGGAAGGTTTCTCCCATGAAACCCACTTCCCAAAATAAATCTAGAGCAACCTTGACTAAGATGCATACTATGCTCATTGTATATGAATTCGACTTTATCATCGCAATTGTAGCAAATTCCTTGCAGGATATCTTGCAGAAACATGAATCCAAGCAAGAGGAGATGTATTATAGAATTGAGGTTGAACTCAGTGGGGTACAACAAGCCCTTCAATCCAACCGCGGAGTATCCACTGCACCCCCACCATCATAAGCACCTCAGTTGGGAGATGAGCCTGCCCCACTCTACAGACTAGCTTATGTGAGCAAAGCTTTCCTTCATCGCACACAGGAAGAAACCGAATAGGCCACAGAGGCCCTAAAGAAAGTACAAAAAGTAGTCATAGAGCAATGCTGAGTTGCACAATAAGAGAAGGTTGCCCTCCAAACTAATTTTGAAGAAGAGAAAACACATATCCAGCAAGAGAAAGAAAAGTTGCTTGCAATGCATGTGGGAGTAAAAGAAGCAGACAACAGAGCACTTCACTCTGTGACAGGTTTAGAACAAAAGGAGGAAGACCTAGTGGAACATCAAGTAGAGAATCTTGCGGAAGTTATCCAACATCTTCAATAGAGAATCATAGACCTCGAGCTATGAACAATTCCAGGTACTTTGCAGGATGCGCGAGATCAATGAGAAGCCATTGCTCGAAGTGCAGTCGATAGGATCAAAGAATTCTCTCTGGAATGCAAACTGCTAGTTGCTCATAGCGCACAAAATTATGAATGAATAATTGAAGATACTTATCTAAAGGTACTGGAGTCACAACTCTAGGAGGAAAAGAAACAAGCAACAGTAGTACATGCGTAGTTGAAGCTCCTGTCAGCAGTTGAAAGGATGAAGTGATCCCAAGAACAACACATTTCTCAATAGCAGGTCCACACCATTCAGAGCAAAGTCATGGAAGTGACTCAAATGCTCCAACCAGTCCAGGACGAATCTTGCCAACTGTTTGAGGAGATTGAAGGCCGAGGCATAGAGTTGGAACAAGTAGTCGCTACAGTCGAATAACGTTTAGAGGGACCGATCAACGAAGAAGTCATCAAAGAGTTCGTTGAGCAGGAGGCCCTAGTGCAACAACAGGTCGAAGCAGCTCAAGGATTTTGAAGCACAACTACCCAGACCAGAGTGACTCGGGATGAATCACAGGTGAGTGTTGGGGGCCTGTTGGCCCTTGACCAAGTCTGAGGATCCTTGGTCATGTTTGACCTATTTTTGGGACTTCGACAAGATGTCGAAGATGGAGCGCAAGTCGAAGCAAAGATCGTGGGATCTCGACCCCTCTTTAGGGATTTTTGGGTTTTGGGCTTATGTAACGGGAATGGGGATGTCGGCCCATGGGTTTACCCATGTTTAGGCCCATTTTGTAATGTATAAATAAGTAGCTAGGCGATGTAAGAAGAGGCCATTGTGCTAAGTGCTAAATTTCGATCTATGTGATCGAAGGAGGGACAAGTATTTGATGCCAAGTGCTAAGTGTTAATTTCTAAGTGCAAGTGGTAACTGCAATTGCTTTGTGCATGCTATGTGAGGCTTGCAGAGCTAAGTGTAAGTGATTGTAAGAGACTGTGGAAGACTTTGTGTTGTAACTCAAGGAAGGAGGATCTAGTGAGGTGTGCAGATCTCCTGTCCTCTGCGAAGTAAGATCTCAAGGCTCTGTGCATGTAGTTGATTGACCCGAGATAATAAAAAGAGAAGAAGAGTTGGTAGACGTAACCCCAGGGTGGGGGTGAACCATGTATATCTATGTGCTTTATGGTTGTTCTATTGTCTATGTGATTGGATGATTAGTGCACTGATGTATGCTTAGAAGGATCTAATATGGTAGATTAGTACTAAATAATATGAATGAATGCTAGATTTGATCTATGTTGATATGCTTATTACTTGAATCTATTGGATCTGTATAAATACTGCGTTGATCTGTTGTTAGGGTTTAGTTGCGCTATAAACTAAGGTTGAATATTAACGAACTGTAACTAGTAAGTGCTATGTTAAGGTGTTGTAATCACATATATGTGTCCCAGCCAAGGTTGCTGACACTGGAGTCCTGCAACCACCCATGCCTCTACCTCGGGTGAGACTTCATCTGCTTCACAAGTGTTGACGAAAGGGCCGGTAGTTAGGGTTTTGTTGGTGCGTTGTTGTAGTGTTGAACCCTGGGTCTGCCCCTATGCCAACAAAGGGGTCCAAGCCACAATTCTTCAGAAATAATTCTCAGGGGCAATCATCTCCTAAAGAACCCATAATGACCAAGACAATGGGGCAAAGACCAAGACAACCACCTATTCAATGTTGGGGTTGTGGGGGAGATCATATCTTCATAGATTGTCCTCATAGAGATGAAAAAGTGAGGATTGTTCAAAATATTCAACAAGTTGATACATTGGAGGACATGGGAAAAAATGTACCAAGGATCTATGCAGCTCTGGATAACAAGCAAGCTGAGTTTCAGTGACATATGATTGAAGTGGAAGGTAAGATCAACAACTTACCCATTGCTATTTTAATTGATTCATGAGCTAGTCATAGTTATCTAGATCCTAAGATGGTGGAAATATTTCAATTGCCAAAAAGAAATCTTGGAAAACCTTGGTTAGTGCAACTAGCTATTGGAGATAAAAGGAAAACTAATGATATGGTTAACGCATGTCCAATGGACATGAATGGACTGGGCACATGAGCATATTTGAATATCATACCTTTGGGATCATATGATTGCCTCATTGGTATGGATTGGTTGGAAACGAATCATGCTATCCTAGATTTTTCTAATAAGGCCTTTACTTGTTTGTATGAGGAAGGAAACTTGAGGACAGTTCAGGGAATTCCCAAGGCAGTAACCATCAGAGAAGTTTCAGTCTTGCAGCTCTAGAAAAGTTTCAGCAAAGGGTGTCAAATATTTGCAGCACATATGGAAGAGACACCTAAAGATAAGGTGCCAAGTATTGAATATTATGTAGTCCTAAATAAGTTTGAAGATGTGTTTAAGGAAATACTGGGATTTCCACTCAAGAGAGATATTGATTTCTCTATAAATTTGATGCTTGGATCAACCCCAGTATCCAAGAATCCTTATAGGATGAGTACACCATAGTTAAAGGAACTGCAAATTCATCTTGAAGAGATTTTGAAGAAGGGGTATATACACCCAAGTGTGTCACCTTGGGGTACCCCAATGTTGTTTATAAAATAGAAGGACGGTACCTTGAGGCTTTGCATTGACTTTAGGCAGTTAAACAAGGTAATTGTTAAGAGAAAGTATCCTTTGCCAAGGATAGATTACCTCTTTGATCAGCTGAAAGATTGTAATATATGATCCAATATTGATATTAAGTTAGGCTATGATCAGGTAAGAATTAAAGAATAATACATCAGTAAGACTTACTTCATAACAAGGTATGGTCATTACGAGTTCACAGTGGTGTCATTTGGGTTATAAAATGCACCAGTTGTCTTCATGTGTTTAATGAATGGTATTTTCATGGATTAATTATATAAGTTTGTCATTGTCTTCCTAGATTACATTCTTGCATATTCTAAGTTTGAGGAAGAGAAAGAAAAACAATTGAGGATGATATTACAAGTATTGTGGGAGCATCAGTTGCATGCAAAATTGAGAAAGTGCTCATTCTACTAGAAGCAAATTCATTATTTGGGCCATATCATTTCAAAGGAAGGAATAATAGTGGATCCAGAAAAGATAAGGGCCATTGAAGGATGGCCAACACCAAGGAATGTCTATGAGGTGAGATCATTCATGGGACTTGAAGGTTACTATAGAAGATCCATTGAGGGATTCTCAAAGATTGCACACCCAATCACTTCCTTGCAAAGGAAGGGTGTGGAAGTTAGAGTGGACATCAGATTGTGAAAGGAGTTTCCAGCACTTGAAGCATTCACTAATAAGTGCTCCAATATTAAAGATTGTTGATCCAAATGAAGACTTCATTGTATGCAACGATGCATGTAAAGAAGGACATGGTGGATTTCTTGGTCATAATGGACATGTGGTATGCTATGAATCAAGAAAATTAAAGGAGCGTGAAAGGCACTATGCTACTCATGATTTAGAATTGGCAGTTGTAGTGCATGCCTTGAAGATGTGGATGCACTAACTCATTGGGAAAAAAATTGAATTGAGGACAAACCATAGTGGTCTTAAATATTGATTTGGACAACCAATTTAAATGCCAGGAAAAATAGATGGTTGAAATTCGTCAGCGAATATGACTTTGATATAAAGCATATAAAATATAGAGAGAACAAGGTGGTTGATGCACTTAGTAGGAGGGTGCATGAGATGCATGCTACAACCATTAGCATGTACCAATCAGATTTCAAGGACATAATTTCATAGGCTGCAAAATCATATCATAAATACATGGAGGTAAAGGAAAATTTTCAGAAAGGTAATTTGCAGCAAAAAAGTGAAGAATATAAGCTGGAAAAGACTGAAATTCTCATGTACAAGGGTAGAATTTATGTGCCAAATTCTCAA
Source organism: Picea engelmannii (assembly GCA_009831015.1). NCBI lineage: Eukaryota > Viridiplantae > Streptophyta > Pinopsida > Pinales > Pinaceae > Picea > Picea engelmannii. Next base: position 92,081 of record ML782161.1, read on the forward strand.
GAATTGAAAAATATGATTTTAAAATAAATGCATAATGTGCCTTATGTTGGGCACCCAAGTTACCATAAAACTATTGCAGTGGTCAAGAGCCAATATTATTGGCTAGGTATGAAGAAAGAGGTTGTTGATTTTATTGCCAAGTGTTTGGAATGTCAAAAAGTCAAGGCTGAGCACAAACATCTAGTTGGTCTGCTACAACCATTACCCATTCCTGAGTGGAAATGGGAAGTTGTAACAGTGGATTTCATCACCAAGCTTCCAAGAACAACCAAGCAACATGATTCCATCATGGTGGTGGTGGATAAGCTCATTAAAGTTGCCCACTTTATTATAGTAAATCCCACTCACAAGGCAACCAACATTGTTGATATTTATATGAGATAAATTGCTAGTTTGTATGGTGTTCCTAAGACAATTATATCTGACAGAGATCCAAAATTTACATGAAAGTTTTGGAAAAGGATTATTGAAAAGATTTGGGACCTATATGAACTTTAGAACAACCTATCATCGAGACTCAGATGGGAAAATAGAGAGGGTGAATCAAGTGATTGAATATATGTTGAGGATGTATGTGATGGATAAACCATCCAAATGGGAGGATTACTTGCTTTTGGTCGATTTTGCTTATAACAATGGGTATCAAGCATCTCTAAAGATGAGTCCATTTGAGGCACTTTATGGGAGAAAATGAAACACACCAGTGATTTGGGACACACCAATGAGTTGGGACAACCCAACAGACAGAGAAGTGGTTGGATCAGAATTACTCAGGGAAATGAAAGAGCAAATGGTGAGAATAAAAAATAATTTAAAGCCTTCCGAGGACAGGCATAAAAGTACGCTGATAAGGGAAGAACTCACATGGAATTTAAAGTGGACGGCCATGTTTACTTGAAAGTAAAAGCCAAAAGAAGTTCCATGAAGTTGGGAAATTGTTCAAAGTTGGCAGCTTGTTATTGTGGGTTGTTTGAAATCCTAGAGAGGATTGGTCCTGTAGCATACATGCTTACCTTACTTGCATCAATGTGTATTTGTAATGTACTCCACATGTCATTTCTTAAAATGTATGTACATGATGCTAATAATGTCATTAATTGGAATGTGATCCAAGTGGAGCAAGAAGGTGACTTTCAAGTGAAATCGGTTTGAATATTGGACCGGAAGATCAAGCAGCTCTGGAATCTATAAATAGGACTGGTAAAGATCCAATGGACATGGTACAGTCCAAAGGATGCAGCTTGGGATCATGAGGATGCTATGCGGGAAGAATACCCACATTGTTTTGAAGAATTTTGAAGTTTTGATTGTATATGTGTATATATTTCATTGAGGACAATGCATAAATAAGGGGGAGGGGAATGTAATACCCCTAGGTCGAACCCCAATTGTACATATAAATGTAAATGAACACATAGGATGGTGAGCCATGATATTTTGGGCCAGAGATCCTTTGTGTATATGTATTTTGAGGCCAAAGTGCCTATGTGGTTATTAAGATATGGAGCCATATGCTAAAATGGCTGGAGAGACATCATTGTAATATGTAATCACACACAAATTTTAATGAAAACACATCATTCTTACAGACCAACCATGTAAAAGAGTATGGGGGGGGATAAACTATACCAGAAAGGGAAAGGGGGATAAATTTTTAGGAAAGGGGCTAAGCTAGGGGGGATTAAGCCCAAAGAAATATTATATTAATATTCCTTAAAGTATAAAGTATGGATATTTATTTTATCCTAAGTTCTAAGGATGGGGCCAAGTGGGGTTCAAGTGGGCCCAAGGTAGTTCCCAACACGACAACACGACAAGTGTTAAGTTGGGAACATGCATACATATAGTTTGGACTTAGTTGATTTTCCTATGATTATATCTACATTACTTCACTCACTTATCTATCATCTGTACCCTAATTTTACTATCACCTATACCTGTACTTGTACTTGGGAATATTTGGAGTGGAAGAGGCTGGTTGTCATGCTCGTGGACTATTGAAGAAGCAGGTTGTCAAACACGTGAGAATTCTCTATAGGTGAGAGAATTATTGGGAATTAATTCCCAAGGTGCCAAGATGTAGCTACATGGATCTGAGACTTCATGTCTGGCATGTTGTTGAAGCCTTAGAAGGGAAGTGGGGAAGCTGAAGGATTGATGAGCAGAGAAAGGCCACACTTCTTGGGGTGGGACAAGCATGTGGGGAATGAGGGATTGTAGGTTGTTATCTTGAGTTGGAACCTAATTCTGCGCTTTATGTTTTTTGGGATATCTTAGCCTGGGTTATGATTCCCTTTCCTAGGTGGATTTTAAGCCCTAGCGCCGGGGTGACTCACTACTGAGAGTTTTGAGAAGTATGGTCTAAGGCTAGGAGGAACGTGGAAGGTATGCACGTAGTTGGTGTTATTTTTACTAAAGATAAGTGTCTATTGTGTGTTAATTCACGTGTTGTTTTAATATTCATGCAATTTTTTTCATGGGTTTTTCCTGTATAAGATGCATGTATTTTTTTGTTATTATTTTGTATGAATCTGTGCATTTCCAGAGTATTTTTATGAATTAAATTAGTATCATAGTTCAAAATTTTAAATGGAATATCCCAACAGGTGGTTGGGGATGCTACAATGTGGTATCATAGCTCCATATTCGACATTGATCTTGGATGGGACGAGTTATGAGAATGTTGAAGGGGAAAATTGTAGAAAACTAATTTCTAGAGTATTTCTGCAAGTCGGTTGACAATATTATTACAATGAAATTTAAGAAATTTCACGGTAATTTTAAAAAGGGAGCCTAGGAACTTAAAAATGAGAAATTTGATCTATAATTGGGAAAAAAATAGGACCTATCGATGGCCAAAATTTGAAATTGCAAAGCACCATGATGAAATTAAACTAAATTGGACATTTCTGGGAAAAGGCCCCAAATCCTGTAGTTAAATTATGGAAAATTTGAAATGGAGGAGGTCAAAATTTGTGTGCAAAGGTTAAATTTTTATTCAGAGGACCGGATTTGGCCACATGAATCTAGGCACAGAGTTTATATGGTGGCCTAAAAAATAAATTTCAAAATTATGCAATTTGGGCGATTTTGGACAAATTGGGAAAATTTTGAAATAGGCGAAATTGGGAATTTTTTTTCCATACCATGGGGTCAATATGACATGGAGGGTATGTGTTAGATGATGTGGTTGAGTGGTAATATGTACCACCATGGTGGCAAGGTATCATAGTTGGCATGTAAGTGGCGCCACAAAGGCATCACCTTCCTACCCGATGGAACCCCAAATCTTTAACATGTGACAACCCCACGTTAATTGCGAGGGGCCCAAGGTGGTTACATTAACCACAGGATAGGGGTATGCAATGCATTAGGGTATGACTCATCACCACAGTCTTAACCATGGTTAGGTTTTGTGGCCCTCCCCCCCTCGTTTAACGGTTGGCAGGTTAGGCGGGCCACATTGTGACAAGGGTTGTCGATCATTGCCAAGACCCTCGGCACCATGATCGTTAGATCATCGAGCGTTAAAGTTTGCATGCCAAGGTATATGGGTGTGGTATGGGACCCACCCATTTCTGTGACCCAATATAAAGGCGCCACATGGAAACAAAGGGATGTGGAGCACAAAAAATTAAACTGGTGTTAGCTTGTGGAGGTAAGGACCTACAAGGAAAGGCCATGGTGGCCAAAGACTAACAGGGAACCACTCCAAAGTGCCAAGTGGACTTAGAATTCCTTTTCAGAATCCAAGTCAACACAAATCAACTAATTTTTCGCAAAAAATAGTGAAAATTATTCGAAAATTTTGGTTTTTTCCAAGTTATGTTTTTGTAGGGAATTTTTGAGGCCATGAACAATGTTTTTAGATACTCGAAATAGTGCACCTAGAAAGAATATTTTGTAGCTGAAATGAAATATCTTGGTGGTATCTTTCTAGCGGTGTGTTCAATTCATCAAACAAAGTTAGTATGAGGGAGTTACAGGTCAAACAGTGAAGGGTAAATTTTAAGACCCAATTAATTTCCTAAGGCCATAACTTCCTGCTCCGGAATTGGATTGGGGCACAGGAGTAACCTATGAAAATATATTGGGCCATAGAAGATATCCATGGAGCTAAATTAAAATTTTGTGCACATAAGAATGCGTAGGAGGGCATAGAAGTTACGTGTAGCATTCATGGCCAAAAGTATTGATTGGCCTGAAACGTCAAAAGGATGTATTTAACATCATGGAGCACAGATGAAGATAAAACTTGGACATATTATTAAAAGTATGATTATGAAGGAACCCAAGTGGGCTCCTACCAAAAATCCAAAAGTACAAGTGCAAATATTCATAAATACAATTCATACTTGCACCTGGATGAGGGGTGAGCAGAAGGAATTAATGGGTAATATTTAAATGACCATAACTTTAAGCTTGAGACTCAGAATTGAACAAGGAAGTAGGTTCTAGAAAGGTCTTGGAAAAAAGAGTCTAGATATCCACCTAGAAAATTTATCTGGGTAGTTAATTTCACAAGGAATCAGAAGAAACAATTTTAATGGATTATTGGAACATAATTGTACATAATTTTCATGAATTTGTAAAATTATTTAGTCTAACAAATCTTGTTACCTGGACATTTTGCAGAGTTAAAAAAAATTAGATAAAAACATGATCAACACAAAGATCAACAATATGGAACATGCACAAATTACTTACATCTATGAAGAGGAAGTCAGGGGGTTGTATGTCATTATGGGTAATGAATGTACAAAATCAAATGGACATGGAGAAGGCAAGGAGGAAAGAATGTACTTGGTAGAGATGATAAAAAGTCTGCAAAAGGATGTCCATAGTTATAAATATTATAATCAGAGGCTTATGAAATCCAAGGAACAACAAGAAGGCTTCAACATCAAGTTAATACAAAGCTTGGACATAATAGAGAAGAAGATGGATAAGGAGACCGAGTCAATAAAATAAGGGAGTCACATATCCCATGATGAGAGGAGAAGAACAAGAAGTGTTGGAATACATAACCATCACTCCCCAAATCATTCAAGTAGGAGAGCATGAAGTTCTCCAAGTCCATCTCATGTTAATAACTATAAGAGGAGGTCTGGGGTAGATGAGCTACAGGGAGAGATGAATAAGATCAAGCCTCCTACATTTGATGGTGAAAAAAATAAGGATGAGGATGTAGAGACCTAGATATTGGGAATGAGGAAGTACTTCCAGTTACATAACTACTCCTCACAAGAAGAAGGAAGAATTTACATCTATCAACTCAAAGGAAAAACATGAATCTGGTGGGACCAAGTTGTGCATGTGCAACACATTGATGAGAAGAAGGTTACTTGGAGGGAATTCAAAAGGTATTTTCAAAATATATACTTGACCAAATGTTACTATGATAAGAAAATGGAGTTATTTCAACTAAATCTTGGGAGTATGACCACAGATGATTATGAAAGAAGGTTTTTAGAGCTGCTGAAATATGTTTCTTTCATCAAGGATGAACAAGTTAAGATTCATAGGTACTTGAGTGGGATGCCATATTTTGTTAGTGATAATATACAATATGATGATCCCAAGACACTAGAGGAAACTATAAGGAGGGATAAATGCCTTTATGATCAGCATAGAGGAAGACCAACTCTACAAAAGGCATGGGATGACAAAAATAAAAGTAAGATGGACCAGAGGAAGAAGGGGACCAAGCCATAATTCTTCATAAATAATTCTTAGGGGTAGCCTACTCCTAAAGAACCTAGAATGACCAAGACAATGGGGCAAAGACCAAGGAAGTCACATATTCAATATTGGAGTTGTGGGGGAGATCATATGTTCAGAGATTGTTCTCGTAGAGATGAAAAAGTGAGGATTGTTCATAATATTCAGCAGGTTGATACAGTGGAGGACATGGGTAGAAATGTACCAAGGATCTATGTAGCTCTGGATAACAAGCAAGTTGAGTTTCAATCACATATGATTGAAGTGGAAGGTTAGATAAAAAACCAACCCATTTCTATTTTAATTTATTCATGAGATAGTCATAGTTACCTAGATCCTAATATGATGGAAATATTTCAATTGCCAAGAAGAAAGCTTGGAAAACCTTGGTTAGTGTCACTAGATACTGGAGCTAAAAGGAAAATTAATTAGATGTTTAAGCCATGTCTAATGGACATGAATGGATTGGACACACACACACATATTTGAATATCATACCTGTGTGCCCATATGATTTTCTCATTGGTATGAATTGGTTGGATAAACATCATGCTCTCATAGATTGTTATAATAAGGACTTTACTTGTTTGGATGAGGAAGGGAACTTGAGGACATTTCAGGGAATTTCTAGGGAAGTAACCATCAGAGAAGTTCCATCCTTGCAAATGAAGAAAAATTTCAGGAAAGGGTGTCATATACATATGGAAGAGACACCTAAAGATAAGGTGCAAAGTATTGAAGATTATGCAGTCCTAAAGAAATTTGAAGATGTATTTAAATAAATACCGAGATTGTCACCCAAGAGAGATATTGATTTCTCTATAAATTTTATGCTTAGAGTGTCCCCAATATCCAAGAAGTTTTATAGGATGGGTACACCAGAGTTAAAGGAATTGCAAATGCAGCTTGAGGATATTTTGAAGAGGGGGTATATACGCCCAAGTGTGTCACCTTGGGGTGACCCAGTGTTGTTTGTAAAAAAGAAGGATGGTACCTTGAGGCTTTGCACTAACTTTAGGCAATTGAACAAGGTAATTGTGAAGAACAAGTATCCTTTGCCAAGGATAGATGACCTCTTTGACCAACTGAAACATGCTAATATATTCTCCAAGATTGATCTTAGGTCAAGCTATCATCAAGTAAGAATTAAAGAAGAAGACATCGACAAGACTACCTTCAGAACAAGGTATGGTCATTATGAGTTCACAGTGGTGCCATTTCCATGATCAACTGCACCAGCTGTCTTCATGTATTTAATGAATGGTATTTTCAAGAATTACTTAGATAAGTTTGTCATCATCTTCCTAGATGAAATTCTTATATAGTCTAAGTCTGAGGAAGAGCATGAGAAACACTTGAGGATGGTATTACAGGTATTGAGGGAGAAATGGATCCATAAAATATAAGGGCCATTGAAGAATGGCCAACACCAAAGAATCTCTCTGAGGTGAGATTATTCATGAGACTTGTAGGTTACTACAGAATATTCATTTAGGGATTCTCAAAGATTGCACTCCCAATCACTTCCTTGCAAAATAAGGGTGTGAAAGTTTGAGTGGACATCGGATTGTGAAAGGAGCTTCCAACACTTGAAGCATTCGACTAACCCAGGTTAGTGTCTTTGGAAATAACTTGGACCCTAAATCCCCAAAAAACATCGTTTAGGGCCTCAAAATGACCCTGGAAGTTTGGAACCCGAAAAATTGCCGAAAAAATACCAAGATGGAAAACTATTTTTTGAGCCTATGGAATAGGTGGGTGGCCACTGATATCCACCTGGATCAATCCTCCCTCCTTAGGAAGCAATGGTCTCCATTTCATTGAGTTCCCGGGGGAGAGAGGCCACCAATTTGAATGGCCAACTTAGTTGCCACTGATATCCACTTGGATCAGTGGGGCAGTAAGCCCCCACACACTCGCCTGTCAGGTTATGGGGTCTAAACATGGATGAAACAAGATCTATGAATCGGGAATATAATTAGGGTTGACAACATACATTAAGGCAGGGATGTCCCCTGTCACCTTTCCTCTTCTTAATCATAGTGGAAGCTTTGAGTAAAATGTTGAAGGAAGACAAAAAGAATAGATCACTGAAAGGAGTTAGGGTGATAGAGAGGAAAATTATTTCACATCTCCTATTTGTGGAAGATATTTTTTGTTCCATCCAAGGTACCATTAGAGAATTGTTTGTACTTAAAAAATATTTGATTTATTCTACGCAACCTTAGGGATGGAAATCAACTTAGAAAAATCTTGTACAAATTTCCACAACTGTTTTGAAGAGGAATTGGCCTCTATAGACAACATAATCCCTACCCCAATTAAAGCATTGGATTATGGTTTCACGTACTTAGGATTTTATTTAAAGCCTGATTTTTATAGAAAGGGGGACTGGGGATGGTTGATTAGGAAAACTGAAGCCAAAATCTCAATATGGATCAATAGACTCCTCTCTCATGGAGGAAGATTGGTTCTTCTAAAAGCAATTATGTAAGGTATCCCAACATATTGGAATTTTATTGCAGCAATACCCAAAGGGGTCCTCACCATGATACATAAATTAAGTTTTCAATATATTTGGGAATGGTAGAAATAAAAAGGATGTTTTCATTTAGAAAAATGGTTTTACATACTCTTCCTAAATATATGCAAGGATGGAGTCCGAAGGACATCCATTCCTTTTCTCATGCATTGGCCAGTATAAATTTATAGAGGCTCACTCAAGGAAATACCCTATGGAGCAGGATTATGAATTCCAAACATTTTCCCTCCATGTATATCATCTATCGGTTCCATGTTTCATCTAAATCCGCAAAGGGTTCCATTGCGTGGAAGGTGTTGGTGAAGGCTTTCTCTTTGCTGGGAGACTGGACATTTTGGAAAATAGGGAATGGAAGAAGTATTCAACTGGGTGAGGATCCTTAGTTAGGATCGGGTTCATTTTACAAATTCTCTAATCCCTTGATTCAAAATCTTAGGGACCTAAACATATTCAGCTTAAATGATGAAAGTGTAAGCTCACCATATCCTAGAGGTCATCTCGGATGGAGTGATGTTGCATCATTGGGTTTGTTCAGAAGCCTAGTTGAGGAATGGGAGAACTTCTTAGGTCAATTATGTGAGAACATCATTTCTTTGGACGATAGTTTAGAAGATTTGTTGTGTTGGTCTAAGAACCCTAGGGTTGGTTCCTTTATAGGCAAATTAGGTTATAAATCTTGGCATGAAGACATATTTGAAGTCCCTAAGAAGTTTCTCAGATCAGAGATCAACTTGACGCTATTGGAGATGGCATTAGTGACAAGGAGCTTGTAACCACAACCCTAAATGGGTTTCCAACATTTTGGATTCCTTTTGTACAAGGAGTGTGTGCAAGAAGCAAGTTACCCAAGTTTGATAAGTTATGGGAAGATTGCACACACAAAGAATCTAGACTTGCAGACCAACATAAGAGATTAATTGTTGATGAAAAGGAAGCTCTTACAGTTCAAAAGAACAAAAGAAGTTCCTTCAGAAGGAACAATAAAGAAGCTAACTCTGTAAGAGTTCCAGAAAAGAAGAAAGATGTTTCAAAGATCAGATGCTAAAACTGTCAAAAGTTGGGACACTTTTCCTATGACTGTCCTCAAGGAAAAGGGAAAAGAAAGCATCAAGCACATGTGGCAGAGGAAGAGGAATCTCCTCCCTCAAAGAAAGCTTTAGCAAAAATTAAGGATTATGCACTTTAAGTTGAAGATAGTTGATTTGAAGAAAGATAGCAAATGGTGGAGTCCGTGGAGCCTCCCCACACAAAAACAAAAGATAAGTATTCATGTTTATTTCTAGTATCTTGTTTACTTCAATACTTTATCATTACAAGTTAGATTTTTGTGAGAATGTTAATTAATCTTGTTTTACTTCATTGTCTATGAAAACTTATGAAGGAAGTATAAAAGAAGAGGATGAAGAAAGAGATAACATATTTATTTCATGTATGATCACTCATGAGAGTGACAAAGAAAGCATACTATAAGTAAGTTTACAAGTCTCAGAAGAAAGAACTTATTCCGTGATTTTCAGAAGTTAGACAACACAACAAGGACGTATGATATGGTGAAAGTCAGTGAAGACCAGACAATATCCGATATTCATATAGGAGTAGGAGGATCCTAAATATGCAGAACAAAAATATTCAAGATGAAGAAAAAGATGGATACTCAAATATAGTGGATGAGATGTAGGTGACTACAGGTTGCTCCAGTACCGTTCTTATAGATGCAGAGGGAGTAGGTTCATCTAGTATGAAGACAGAAAGAAAGAAATATTCGAACTCAAGAAGGCACCCAAGATATTACAGAAGAACACTTCAAGGATGATGACTAGAAGCTATAAGCTTGGTGCAAGCGAGAGCCATGTCTCTGAGTTCGAAATGAAGGATCATGATTTGATGCAGTTAGAAAAGCAGATGGATGGTGCCCATATATTTTGATCAATATGAAAGCTATCCAGTAGATGGATGGTGCCCAGTAGATGGGTAGCATGGTATTATACCATTGAAATATTTTGGACCATAAGAGATTCTTTTAGATCCCATAGCTCGACCTTCGTAGAGAAGGAATGAGAAATCCAACATGTAGACCTTCGTAGAGAAGGAAGAGACCTTTGTAGAGAAGGGGAATGAGAAATTTGCCAAGGTTGGCCTCTGTCCAAGTGTTGAGTTTTGGATACTCTAGGGACATGCTAGAATACCCTCATAGAGAGGGGTGTGACCACCCTCATAGAGAGGAATGTGGATGTTTCTCCAAGGGGCAGTGGTCAGATACTCTCCTCTAGCCAAAGATTGAGTAGCCTGGAACACAAACCTTGACCATGTGGAATGGTTAGTTGGCTATTGAGGTTTGTGTTGTGATCCTGCGCAGATCATGGAGAGGGAGTCTAGTCTTGCCCAGGCTAGCATCTTAGCTTCTCTAGTTCATGTGGGATGACTAGGAGTGAAGCTATGGTAGTAGTCCTCCCCAGTGGATGGGTGAGATAGATGACTACAAGAGAAGGGATAAAATAAAAGGAATGGAAAAACTCATAGGACATCTTATGTGTGAAGATAAGAAAGAGTATCTTCTGCGCAAAGATAAAGAGAAAAAAATTTCGATGATTTATAGATATGCCAGTCAGTGATCATGATGCTAGATGACCAAGTGGAAGATATTGATGCCTCCTGTTATCCAGTCGATGATGTTTCCCAGTTGATGATGCTATCTAGTGGATGTCGCTACCTAGTCGATGTTGACATCTGGTGACCTGTCAAAAGATAAAGAATATCCTTCTTGTTAAGAGGGAGTGTTAAAATATTCTGTAACTGCAAAGAATATTCTTATCCCCTTTTGTGGATAAAGATAAAATATATTTATTATTAATTAGATCAATACCCTTTTGTGGATTGATCATGTCCGTCACTGTAATTGACCAAATCCCCTTTTGTGGATTGGTCAAACCCTAATTGTAATAGGCTAAATAAGAAGTTGGCCCCAGTATATATTAAAGAGGCCCCAAAATATATTAAAGGTGGTTATAACCACCCAGAAGAAGAAGTTGGCCCTGCCAGTGAAGAGACACTTCTACACATGCTAGAATTGTATAAATAAGAGAGGCCAATGCCTCATTTGAACACACACTCAACTCACTCATCTAGTGCGCAAGTTTTGAAGGAAGCTGCAGTTGTCAGTTGTAGGAAGAAGGAAGAGAGAGAGGCGTGTTGCTCAGGGTTGGATATTCTCTGTTGTCTAGTTCATTATTTTGGCATTGTATTGGCTATCTATATTAAGGAAGTTTTGTTGGGTTTTCTTCCCCAAGTTAAATGCTTGTGTACTCTTGTGATTGTGTTTCTCTTAGTGATCCTGTCTATGCTATTGTTATCTAGTAAATTGAAAGTAACCTAATAATAGCAGAAACTTTAACATGGTATCAGAGCTAAGCTGAAGAGAGAATCTTTCATAGGAAAAAGAAAAACGTCATTGTTGTCGTACATGAAAATTAGGGATTTTTATTGAAGAAGGTTTTCAGCCCCAAATCCATCTAGAAAGGTGTGGCCTACCTCAAGGAAAATTTTGGCATATTCAGCGCACATTTTCAGTGGCTAGATCTCCCGAAAAGTGAAACCCTGATTTTCATAAAGTACTAGAAGTACCAAAAAAATAGAGTATCGAAAGTACCAGAGTGCCAGAAGTACCAGAAGCACCAATCCAGAAATCCGCAAATCAAGTTTGAAAGGGTAAAATTTGGATTTTCATAAATATGACTGTACCAGTATACTCGCCTCAGTCCAGTGCATATTTTGGTTAGTTCAGTTTTCAGATCCAAGAAATTTGATTTTTTTTATTATTTCTATAGCCCGAAGGGATAGGGTTTCTACTGCAAGAAACAACGGATACCAGCATGAGGGTAGAAGACAGGCTGGAAGGATCTAGAAACTTCATATCTTGGAAGCATAGGTTGCGGATGATTCTAGACGAGAATGATCTCCTAGAACATGTTACAGTAGGTGTACCAGAACCAGATGAAGCAGAGAAAAAGACCAAGCATAAGAAGAATGAAAAGAAAGCAAAGAGAATCGTGTCAGATTCAATAAAGGATCACTTGATCCCTCATATATCCGAACTATAGACAGGAAGGAAAATGTATGAATCACTTAGCAGGTTATATGAAATCAAAGACATCGGCCATAATCTTACCTTAAGAAATCAACTCGTAATATGAAGATGGAAAACTCATAATCTGTCACATCCTACCTTATGAGAGTTTCTCATATCAGATATCAGATTGCAACTATTGGAGATGTCATTAGTGACAAGGAGCTTGCAACCACAACCCTAAATGGGTTTCCAACATTTTGAATTCATTTTGCACAAGGAGTGTGTGCAAGAAGCAAGTTACCCAAGTTTGATAAGTTATGGGAAGATTGCACACACGAAGAATCTAGACTTGCAGACCAACAAAAGAGATTAATTGTTGAAGAAGAGGAATCTCTTACAGTTCAAAATAACAAAAGAAGTTCCTTCAGAAGGAACAATAAAGAAGCTAACTCCGTAAGAGTTCCAGAAAAGAAGAAAGATGTTTCAAAGATCAGATGCTACAACTGTCAAAAGTTGGGACACTTTTCCTATGACCGTCCTCAAGGAAAAGGGAAAAGAAAGCATCAAGCACATGTGGCAGAGGAAGAGGAATCTCCTCCCTCAAAGAAAGCTTTAGCAG
>ML782161.1:105772-121463 GCA_009831015.1 Picea engelmannii
TGTCCAAGTGTTGAGTTTTGGATACTCTAGGGACATGCTAGAATACCTTCGTAGAGAGGGGTGTGACCACCCTCATAGAGAGGAATGTGGATGTTTCTCCAAGGGGCAGTGGCCAGATACTCTCCTCTAGCCAAGGATTGAGTAGCCTGGAACACAAACCTTGACCATGTGGAATGGTTAGTTGGCTATTGAGGTTTGTGTTGTGATCCTACACAAATCATGGAAAGGGAGTCTAGTCTTGCCCAAGATAGCATCTTAGCTTCTCTAGTTCATGTGGGATGACTAGGAGTGAAGCTATGGTAGTAGTCCTCCCCAGTGGATGGGTGAGATAGATGACTACAAGAGAAGGGAGAACATAAAAGGAATGGTGCAAACATAAAGAGACCAAAACTTCCGATGATTTATAGATATGCCATTCAGTGATCATGATGCCGGATGACCAAGTGGAAGATATTGATGCATCCTGTTATCCAGTCGATGATGTTGCCCAGTTGATGATGTTGCCCAGATGATGATGCTATCTAGTGGATGCTACTACCTAGTTGATGTTGACATCCAGTAACCTGTCAAAAGATAAAGAATTTCCTTCTTGTCAAGAGGGAGTGTTTAAATATTTTGTAATTGCAAAGAATATTCTTATCCCCTTTTGTGGATAAAGATAAAGTATATTTATTATTGATTAGATCAATCCCCTTTTGTGGATAAAGATAAAATATATTTATTATTGATTAGATCAATCCCCTTTTGTGGATTAATCATGTCCGTCATTGTAATTGACCAAATCCCCTTTTGCAGATTGGTCAAACCCTAATTGTAATAGGCTAAATAAGAAGCTGGCCCCAATATATATTAAAGAGGCCCCAGAATATATTAAAGGTGGTTATAACCACCCAGAAGAAGATGTCAGCCCTACTAGTGAAGAGACACTTCCACACGTGATAGAATTGTATAAATAAGAGAGGCTAGCACCTTATTTGAACACACACTCATCTCACTCATCTAGTGCGCAAGTTTTGAAGGAATTTGCAGTTTTCGGTTGCAGGAAGAAGGAAGAGAGAGAGGTGTGTTTCTTAGTGTTGCATATTCTATGTTGTCTGGTTCATTATCTTGGCATTGTATTGGCTATCTATATTAAGGAAGTTTTGTTGGGTTTTCTTCCCCTTGAGGGTTTCCCAGGATAAATGCTTGTGTACTCTTGTGATTGTTTTTCTCTCAGTGATCCTGTCTATGCTATTGTTATCTAGTAAATTGAAAGTAACATAATAATAGCAGAAACTTTAACAAGAATGTCTCATGTGAGTGGGAGGATTCACTGACAAACTACCAAATCAATTGGAAAAGATGTGATGCATAATCACATATATAGCATCACATTTTACTCCCTTCACCCATCATCATGTCCTTGTCTGTCATTGTCAAAGTACAGAAATCATTGCCTTGACATGTCCATTCACACATGCCTTGGATATCAACAATTTGGGATAAGTGTGACCAATCACCTTGTCCTACCAAGTGCCTTATCTAGCACGTGTCAAGCTCCTATAAGGAAAAACTAGGAAGACCAAGGTAAAACTAATCTGTGAATAGTCCCATTTTCATTGATAAGCTATCTTGATGCCAAATATAGTAGACAACGATCCACCTATGGAAACTCCTCCCACAGGAGTGAATTATCATCCATCCTGCTACATATGTTGGGAGAAGTTATTCCACATCATGCTATGGGAAGAATGTCCTTCTTTGGTATCATTAGTGCAACAAGTAAATCGGTAGGGAATTCAAGAGTCTACCCTAATGTGCAGTTGTAGCAATTGGTCATCTTGAGGTAGAAACTCAAGGAAGGAGATTCAAAGCTCTAGTCATTGGTACTCTGCACTAGCATACAGAGGGGTATGAGCACAAGATGTTGGGAGGAATTTCAACCAATCAACAACCCAAATCATTCCATGGTTGAAGGGCCCCAGTTTTATAGATGAAAATCTCATTGATCCAGCTAAGAAGATCCACATTAAGGCTCAATCATATGAGGAAAACAGATTCTATCCAACAATAAATTTTTATATTTGGGGGTAAAAATCTATTTTCACCCAGTAAAATGAGATGAAAATCAGTTTGGAAGCTAAAAGCAATTAAAAGTTAAAATTCCAGAGGTGGTATCAATATTCTTACAAGCAGAAACCACTTTCAAGAAGTAGTATTAGTCCAAGCGAGCATTTTTCTCAAGCAGAAACATCTATAAATCAAAGGAAGGAGCTCATTTTTAGGGTCAACACTTTGGGGAATTTAAGAGTATCTTATACCTGAGTTGTTTGATCAAGATCCCCCCAGATAAAAACCAAATTTCATGGTTGTAGGCTTTAAGAGATTCACCCCCTGTGTTATTCTTTAGTATGTTCTTATTTTTTTTTATGTATGTTCTCTTGTAAAATCCATCCCTCTCATCTCGTTGATTCTTGTATCATATCCCTATTAATAAATCTCGAGATAGAAGTTTCATGACATGTACAGTGTTACTGTGTGTTATTTAGCTTATGATACTGAAGTGATTTCCTCTGAATGTATGACCACTTCATGTCATTTTTTCATGTATTTAATGATGTGTAGAGGGTACCTCCATGGATTTAAATATATGAAATTTTTTATTGTTTGATGCGTGATTTAATGATCTGGTATAGTTGTTAGAACCATTGAACTCGTAATTACTTAGAACATTATTTTTTCCATAGACTGTGAGATTCACCTTAAAGTTTCCTCGCATATTTATTTTTCATTTATTCTAAATCCATTCCTTCTCAGCTTAAACTCAAATTTTCTGAAGCACTCATGGACACATGCCTCTTGATGTTGAATTTTTTGATATTGGTTTTGGTATTGTTTGAGGGTCGAGAGTTCTATAAGAGAGAGAGAGAGAGAGAAAAACTTACCCACAATTTTGCATAATTTATGTTTTTATTAGCATGGCTTTAAGTCTCACTCTAAGTCTTAGCCCCTAAGATGCCTCGTCATAGTTCCATTGACATCCTGGAACATCTCGAGGGACAACAATATTATAAAAAAAAATATCTAAGGACAAAAATTCTTTATAAACCACTTCTATTTTTAGAGATTTATTTCCAAACACATTACACAATATATATATACTTGCCGCCAGACATAGTATATAGTGTTCAATTTATTAGTTGACCGTGTATTACTTTTTCGTTGACCATAAATGTTTAAAGATTTATAAAGTAATACATTAGAAATTTTTGTTTTTTATTTTTTTTGAAATATTTAAAATTTCTTATTTGACATTCTATTGGCCATTTAAATTGGGGTCTTATTACCGTAGTGGTGGCGGCACTCTTGGAATTGATAAAAATATTTATGAAATCTCATAACTTATTTTTTCGGTCCCATTCTCGCATTGTGTCTTAAGCACAAAAAATAACAGATGCTCGAAAGTGGGCACATAATTCATCTCAATGCTATGAATGTGAACCTGCCTATGTATTGGCTTAATGTCAGCTTCAAGTCTCCATCATCCCACACACCATTGCTTTGAATGAATCCCATAGTGAAAAAAGTAAGCACATCACACCGACAACTAAAATAAGGACAAAAGCAAATATCCAAAGAGATTATGCCTAACAGTCGAACACCATTTAAATTGAAAGGCCCCTTATGATGCTTTATCCATAATTTTCCACAATATATGATCTGTAGTTCGTACATTCTCATTGGAAACCATTTAAATTGAAAAATACTTAAGAAATAAATAAAACTTATCCATAATTTTCCACAATAATTGATCTGCATTTCGTACTTTCTCAAAAAAGATGGTGATTTCTCCACTTGCGGACGTGGTTACATATTTCTAAATGAAATAAGAATTTCCATTGGCTTGATTTTACTTTTCCTATATATGATATTGGCATTTGAACCACGCAAAGTAATCACTTGTGCATAGCTTTTTTTTCCAATAGAAAATTCGCTTGAAACTATATTAGTGTATAATCTCTTTTACATCTGCAAGGATTCTTGATCAAAAAACTAGATCTTTGTTGTTCCATCCAGTACTATTCTATCACAAAACCAAAAAATCTTTCTTTAGACACTAATGTCTCAAATACTATCCAAAAAGGATCTTTACAAAAGGCATTATATCAAAGAGAATGCCAATACATAAAAGGATCATCTCCACAAAAATATTCAAAGGACTTTGAAACCATGATCCAACATTCTGCACCAACTCATAAAACATGAGAAATTAAAAAATATTTATATGAAAAGGTGGACCTGTCGTCCTATTTTCCCAAGTGAAGTAAGTTAATCTGCCTTTCGGTTCTAGGATGGCTAGTTTAAAAAGTTGATTTTCTTCCTTGTTAAATTCCTTGAAAATATGATGAAAGCTAATTTCCTAGAATATAGTAGTCAAACCCTTGGTTTTGCGCTTCCATCCTTCGATGTCGATAGCATGTAAATTACCTTTATGATTTAGCCAATCTATAATCGCCTTTGAGTCCTCCATCAACTGTAACTTTGAAATATTCTAATGATTTGCAAGTGTTAGAGTAACCCATACCCCCATCAACTTTGCTTTTGTATTTGTACCTTCCCTGCAATTGATGTGCCATCTATAAACATTCAAGTATGGAATTTTATTGACTCCCCCAACTCCACAAATCGAGCCACCTGTTATGGACGCCCCATCAAAAAAAGTAGTAGTATAACCCTCAAACTGTGTGATCGGGCACATTCTTTTGGTGTTCAATTTTTGTGCTTGAGGACGTATGTTGAGCGCTCCCAGAGTCTTATATACCACTGCCGATACCGATGGATATTTCTCATCAAATATTATGTGGTTTCTCTCAAGCCAAATATACCAACAAGTAAGTGCAGCCAGATTTTTGGAAACAATCTTATCTTTCATCCAGGAGGCTATACAATCATTAAAGGAGTTTCCAGCCCAAGGTTTTTTAAATTTTAGTAAAAATAAATTCTGGCCCAAACTGTCTGAGTGAAAGTGTAATGAAGGAATAGGTGGTTGATATCTTCAAAATTATTTTTGCACATAAAGCATATAACAAGTCCCTGCCAACCTATTTTTTGTAAGACTTCCTGGTATAAAATCCTATTTTCAACTGCCATCCAAATAAATAATTTAATCTTCAGCTGGAGGTTCCATTTCCATAAATTAACCTTCCATACACTCCAAATCGGATAATCCTGAGTAGAAATGAGTGCAGAGTAAAAGTTGTTTACAATTATGTTTCAAGTGGAGTCTCCTCCCATCCAGAGTAGAGTATCATTTGTATATTGGAGCGATACACTAGATCCAATAATCTCATTACAATAGTTATCCCATTCAGATGTTAGTGTTCCCGTCAAGCCCAAATCCTCATTTCATATCCATGACTCAGAGAGAGTAAAGGGATCTCAGACAACTGAGGCTTGGGCCAAAACCGTGATCCTTTTTTGTTTTAAATGAGAGACAATCTCTTCCGAGAGAAAGGATCTTGCGCCTATGCCTAGGATCCGATCTCTACCAATATTAATGAGATGTCCCGGACCTGGGCACCAACTGAGCCAGTGGGTTATAAAATGTACATATTGCACTAGAATAGCCCACATTCTAGATGCAGAGCAAATTTTATGAGATGCTAGCATCTACCAATTGATAACTATAATGTTTGGAAAATATTTATCCCTTAATACCTTATGCCAAATGTCGTCCTGAGTTAGGACCTGCCAAAGAGTATTAACAGTCAAGGCCATGTTAAAAAGAAAAAGGTTTCGGAACCCCCAACCACCATTTTTCTTAGGTCTAGAAAGTGTATCCCACCTGCATAGGTGGAATTGCCGAGTATCTTTATGACCATTACAGAAAAAAATGAAACACCAATTTTTGGATCTTATTTAAAACTATGCGTGGAATTGTTCCCATCGACATCCAGTATACGGGTTGACCTTCCAGCATAGTTTTAACTAGAATGTATCTACCACCCAAAGTGAGCCACCGATTGCACCATAAACCAATCTTCTTTGTTAATTTGACAACTAACCATTCCCAATCTTCAATCCTGTGTGCTCCAGTATTTAGAAAGTATCCCAAATATCTGAAGCCCGATGAGAGATCACTAAAGGTATAAGGAAGAAAGTTCTTGAAAGGAGCAAGTTTAGCATCTGAAAGGCCTACATAATGAACAATAGTCTTTGATTGATTTACCATTAGCCCAGATGATTTACAGAATAAACATATTATTTTGTCGATTAAATTGTGCACTATACTTATGCTTTTACTATATTCACATTAGTAGTATCCAAAGAACAAGAGACCAGATTAGTTGGTACGCCAATTTTTCACCTCTTCGAGGATCAATTATTCATAATTAGTAATTATGCAGGCTCCTATCATGATATCATGTGACTTTGCAAGGAAACCAGGATATTATTGGTGTTCCCGAACCTAGTTTTAAGCCTTCATACAACACACTCATGGGACTTCTTAGAAAATAAATTAATCATGCCAACCGAACACTTCTGACACAGATACCATAATAGGACTTCTAGATTAAGGAATAATGTGATATTCAACTTTTAGTCTTATGGAGAAAAGTTCAATTGTATTCAGTGAGTTGGAGTGTGGGGATTCTTAATCATGAAGTCACAGTAATATACATGTTATGTTGATGTTTGGACAACACCAGGAATACATTCTCTTAGATTAATAATTAATAATATAATAATATAATAATTTATTATTAAAATATATATATAATAAGTAAATGATAATAATAAATACTTATTGATTATCCAAGGGATACATCCCTTCATGGATGCAGGTCACCATATGTTCTCTATATGGAACACTCATCATTGTAATAATACATAAAAATCACATATTATATCATATAGAAAAATGGACTCCCTCACAGGAGGTCCTAAGAGTGCGTTTGTCCATCATTTCTAAAGAGAGCAGAATTGTAGTAGAATTCAACAAGAATGACGTCCAACATGTTGGAGTGCAATTGGACACCTAGTATCATAGATGAGTGAAATATCAATAGATGAACATGGGATATTTCTCCAATTAAAGAGAATGTGTGTTATGGTGGTTACAACCAAGAGTGTAAGTGGGTGTGGTTATGGTTATATGATATGTTCATGTTCAAGTAGTAAAGCATTGAATGCATGTTAAACAATTTGTTTCACACTGTCAGACCTACCACTGAGGTGCAGATCATAGTGTATGTGTTGTATATAGCCAACGAACAGTGAGGAGGTGATCGAATGGGATTGAGATGCATGCTTGTTATCTAAGACTCATGTCATGTAGATAATCACATGGATCAGAGGAAAATTTCTCGTTCCCATGGTGTGGACGTGAAGACTCAAATCCTAGTTGTCAAGTGATCGAATCAAGCCACCATTGGAAAACTAGTGGAATATTTTGTTTCTAAAAATCCATATTCATGAAGGTGTTGCATTGTTGGTCTCATGATTGGATGCCAAAGACCATTGTTGAAGAATTTCCCATAAGCCTCTTTCAATACAGATCTGAAAATTGCTAAATATTGATAACTAGCCATAGCCACGTGAGTGCAAAAATAAGAGAAACTCGTCCTGGTAGGTAACTCGTGAATAATTCCATCAAGAGGAGCCATAACAGAGGGGCCACTTCAACAATTAAAAATTGGCAAACAATAGAAATTCTCCCAGAGAAATTGGATCAAGAAAATAAATTACACATGGATTGTTGAAACTGTTTCAAGAGGATCTGCATTCTCCAGCCATTAAGGCTAGCTTGAAGGCATTATTTCCTTTGTGTATTGTCCTTAAAAGTAGAGCCAAGATGGCCAAAGAAGGTGTTTTTCCTTGGTTGATTGAGCTTCTTCATAGTGCAGACACAGGCATGTTAGAGCAGTCGTTGGCAATTTTGAAGGCACTTTCCACCTTTTCAAAAGGTTGGTCTGTCATTCTTGGCCATACAGTAGCCATACCTAGTATTGTTAGAAGCTTGTTGGTGGTGTATGATACTGCAATGGATTATGTTGTTGGGATTCTATTGGGAGTATGCTTCATTTCTGCAGAGGAATATCTTTTAAAGATAACTTGTAAAGATGTTTGAGGAAAATGCATTCTCCTCGGAGAGTCTTGTGTGGACTAGCACGGGGGAATGTAGACTTTTTCCTTGCGAGCCTCAGATGATCAGATGAAGCAACCAAGACATTGGTTTCAAAAGGAAACCTCAATATGTCTTGTGAAACATTGGTTCCATGAGGGAACCTTGATATGTCTTATACATTGGTTCCATAAGGGAACCTCAATATTTCTTAAACATGTGTTCCACGATGGAACCACAAGATGTCTAGTATGGAAACAGTTCACGAGTGAAGCTCGAGGTTGGAAACATCAAGATATTTGGGTGTCCAGTTACCAGCATAGATTCATGTACCCAATGAAAAAAGGAACAAGCTATACCCTTCAGGCAGAAAGGGTACATTTGTGGGGTACAATGAGTCATCGAAGGAATACCAGATCGACATCTCTGGTCAGAGACATATTGAGGTGAGAAGAGATGTTACCTTTTAGGAGGAGGTAGTTTTAAGGATATATAGAGGATATCACATGGATATTTATAGTGAGAGATAGGAAGAGATGGTTCCTTCTCCCCCTCACTCTCTAGCAGTTCAAAGGGAGACAATTGATCCAATTGATCTCGTTGAACCTGTAGCTCCAATTGATGTTCCTAGAAATATTGCAATAGGTCAGAAGAGACATGCATGGGATCATCATACTCTATAGGAGGTATAAGGACATGTATCTCCTTGTGGTGCCTTCTGAGAGAGAAAGAGACCTCAGATATATTCATGCTATGTCGTAGCTATGAGCCACATCATTGATTCTGAGCATCCTTGTTATGAAGATGCATCTAGTCAGGCAGTATGGGGAGATGCCATGATGGAGAAGTATCAGTCCATCATGAAGAATGATGTGTGGACACATTTTCTCCCATTGCTCTATACACTTCTATTTGAATGATTATTACCCTTGCATCATCCATGGGTTGGAGACTACATCAGATGGATGTGAAGACAAACTTTCTCAATGGAGATATTAAGGAAGAAGTATACATCGATCAACCAGATGGTTTTGTGATACATGAGAAGGAGTCTTATGTGTGTAGGTTGAAAAAGGCCTTGTATGGACTCGAGCTTGAATAAGGCCCTCGATCTTGGTATGCAAGGATTGATGGACACCTGATGAGTTTTGGCTTCAAAAAAAGTGTTGTTGATCCCAACCTATATTATAAGAATGTCAATGGCGAGCCCTTGATTTTGGTCCTCTACGTTGATGATTTATTCCTCATCGGTACAGAGAGCCTTATTATTGAATGTAAGTATGCGTTGGCCTCTGAGTCTAAGATGAAGGACCTTGGTATGATGCACTAATTATTGGGACTAGAGGTGTCATAGAGAAATGATGAGATCTTCCTGAGTCAAGGGAAGTACACAATTGAGATATTGAAGAAGTTTGGGATGTTGAACTGTAATCCCATGGATACACCAATGGTGATGAATCTGAAGAAGCTAAGTGTGTCTTGTTCTGATTTCGATGAGATTGATCTGACCCTGTATAAATAGTTGATTGGATCATTGATGTATCTGGTTAACTCCATACCAGATATTTTCTATGCAATGAGTGCATTTATCCATTTTATGAGTCAGTAGAGACAAACACATTGGATTGCTGTGAAGAATGTTTTGAGATACCCGTGAGGCATAGTTGGACATGGTCTGAGATATACTTCCAATATTGACATGAAATTGGAGGGATATACTAACTCTAATTGGGAAAGGAGCATAGTGGACAGGAAGAGCACCTGTGGGTGTTGCTTCACTTTGGGATATGTCACGGTTTCCTAGTGTAGCAGGAAACCAAATTTTGTGGCTTTGAGCACCGCAAAAGTAGAGTACTTGGCATTGAGTGTGGCAGTCTACGAAGCAATGTGGCTTCACAATCTCCTTGCATATTTATTTGGAGATGTCCTAGATTCCATTGTTATTAATTATGATAACCAGATCTGTGTGAAGCTCTCTGAGAATTCAATGTTTCATGATAGATCAAGTACCATTACATCGAATACATGGTGCAGAGGAAGTTATTGGTGCAATACCTTCCTACATATGAGAAAGTTGTTGATGATCTTACTAAACCCCTTACCAAGACGAAGTTTGAGTACTTTTTTGAGAGACTTGGCGTGACAGAAAATGCCTCCCTTGCTGATAGGGATTGTTGATGTTTGCATCTTCCTGAGACATTCTCAAGATCATACTCCTTTGTGACTAAGTTTATTTTATCTATGAGGACACTTATCCGAGAAGGGATAAGTGGGTTTGGGATTATAGACCAAGATCCCTTGTGGAGAGCACATGAGGACACATCCCTTGTGGAGAGAACACGAGGACATGTTGACGGAGTTGACCTTGACATCACACACTATGGGGAGTTGACCCTAGTGTTTCTAGAGGGAGTAGCCTCTAGAATTCTACATGGGAGTGCCATGTGTGACAAAATTTCTCTAGATCGTACTCCTCTGTGACTGAGTTGAGTTGATCTGTGAGAAAAAATATCTGAGAAGGGATAAGTGGGTTTGGGATTATAGCCCAATGTCCCTTGTGAAGAGAGCATGAGTACATGTCAAGGGAGTTTACCTTGACATCACATAGTATGGGGAGTTGACCCTAGTATTTCTAGAGGGAGTAGCGTCTAAAAGTCCACATGGGAGTGCCATGTGTGACATAATTTTTTCTACTATGGTGGTTGTGTACTACTGGTGGAGATTGTGTGTCTCTAGACAATAGTTGTGTACTACTATGAAAGATACCTCCCTAGCTAAGAGGGAGTGTTGATGTTTCAACATCGGGAAAAACTTCTCCTAGATTGGGCTACATACCAAGGGAGATAGGATACATTTATCACAAAGGTGTACTTGTGGTAAATGGCCCAAGCATAGTCCTTCCTTGATCATGAAAAGGAATAATATGGACTCGAGGTTCTTGAGGTGCTTTCCACATTTCAGTTAGCATCAAGATGACATTCACTCACATGGGTGTACCTGTGGTGAACGACCCTGATGTAGTATTTGTCCTAGTCATGGTGATTTTACAAGGAATGATAAAGACTCAAGATGATAGATGTTATAACATGCAGACCTAGAGTGAGATTGATCTCAAAGAGAGTCAATTGGCTCAGAAGGAGAGCCACATAAGGAGTTTCTCCTCGTTTTAGGTCGGGGAGATACATCTCCCAAGACTGAAGGATAAGTGTCATGAGTCTAGGGCGAAGTTTGTATTTTTCATAGACAAGCTTGGCATGATTCAAAATTTCTCCATCGTTGAGAGGGAGTGTTGATGTTTGGACAACATCGAGAATACATTATCCTAGATTAATAGTTAATAATATAATTATAGATTATTAAAATATATATAATAAGTAAATTATGATAATAAATAGTTATTGATTATCCAAGGGATGCATCCCTTCATGGGTGGTCACCATATGTTATCTATATATGGAACACTCATCATTGTAATAACACATAAAAACACATATTATATCATATATAAAAATCAACATGTTATATATGGACCATCCTCAGGCATTTGGCTGAAAGAAGCCTACTTCACTAATAAGGGTATTGGTCTTATTCCTTCACAATGGAACGGAGTGTGCATGTAGGGACAAAATTTCAACGTTTCCAATTGCTAACATGTGATGTTTACAATTCAAAACAATTTGTAATGCTTGAAAAACAAGATTTTAATGTTTCTCATTGCAACAACATATGATTTATATGATTCAAATAAATTTATTATGTTTGTGTTTTACCTAATTTGGACTCCATATATATCAAAATACATTTATACTTAAACTTATGAAGTTTGGGTATCCATAGTCTTAAAATACCAATGAATCCGTCCGTCTCAAAAAGATAAATAGTGGTACTCACTAAGCGTTCATTCAGTAAGGCGTTATAGAGCTAACAAGTATAGGTATTCCGGTGGGCGAGTTGATAAAAAGGGAAGGGGTAATGTCGTACCCTCCAGATCTGATTCCTGGCATAAGGTGTGGTTGGGTAGCACTCCATTTCCTTTTTAGGGTGAAGGCAGTAAGATAAGGGTGAGGTTGTGAAATCCAGTCCTGCTAAGAGGTTACAGACAGTCCCTACTCGATAACTACACCAAGTGCATTTATTCCTCAAGTGGTCTAGGTCGAATAGGTGGGTAGGGTAGTTAGGAAAAAAAATTCAGTAAAGGTTAGGTATAAAGGGTTCATAGTAAGAGTGCCTGTTGTCTACCTCATTAAGATTCTGGTCTACCTCTAAATGTTCTTCATCAAGTGAGTGGTAATTGAAGCCCGTGACCAATGCTCTTCTATGTCAATTCATAGCTTACCAACTAGCTAATTCCATCTCTTTCCCCTGGTACCTCGACCCTCCTAACTTGCTATGGAATTTATACTTTGATGGTGCCATAAACAAATTATGGGAAGGGGTAGGTGTAAAAATCTCAAGTGCAATAGAAAGAATAGGCCGTATGTTCTTCACTATGAAATTAGGCTTCGAGGCCTTTAATAACGTGGCAGAATATGAAGCTTTAGTCCTTGGACTTTCCACTTCTTAGGACCTCGAGGCCCGTGAATTGTGTATCTATGACGATTCCCAGTTAGTAATTAATTAAGTCAATGGCTCTTACACTATAAACCATCATCTTCTCATTTACTATCATAAGTGTGTGACGCATCTATTGAGTTGTTTTGCCTTTTGTCACATTTCCCATGTCATATGTTTGATTAATTATTGCACTAACTTCCTTGCTTTGGTAGCCTTTACAGGAACACTCCCTCCTTCCATAAATTCTACTCCGGTTGCTCTATCCTGTACTCGTCACAGCCTCACCTCACTGACCTATATAGATCTGTCTCTCTCTATCAATGTACCAATAAATCTCCCAAGCTTTATGCCATATCATCTGCTGACATTAACTACCGATACCCTAGCTACCTCCTTAGCATGCGCTCCTACTGCCCCTCCCAATGGCACTGGTAATGTATCTACAGGATCAATGTTTATCTCTACTCTAGCTACTACTACTACTACCACATGTCTCTACTCTCCAGTCTACATCTGTAGTTCTTGTATAAACTACTTATTTTAGGCTAATACTATATAAAAGGCCTACATCCTCTCATCTCTCTGTGCTAAATCAGCCTATAACATATATATATGTACATATTTATCTGCAGTAACTACTACCATCTATGCGGGATCACTCGGTCCTATGCTAGCCTGTCTCTCAGCCAACAAACTATATACCTAGGATTGTAAAGCTACCACCTATGCCTATAGTAAGAAAATATTGCTCCTAGTCCTAGCACTATCCAAGTGAATCCTTTAGTCATTAGGACCCTTTGCATAACAATACAATTGGTTAGTATATTCATCCCAATGTATAGTATTTATGTATGTTTATGTTTAGGGTTAGAGTATTACCTGGGTTATCATCTCTCCTCCTTGGGTCTGCCATATCAATCTCTCTCATCATGCCCTATTTAGCGTCACCCCGAGATATCCTAATGCTTACCTTGCTACACAACTCCTCTACATAAATGCTATCCAGTAGACCCTCAATCTCTGCCTGTGTGGCCTTACTAATCCCTCCTATCAGAATACCCTACCTCCATAGGGATATGAACTTTATGGCCACCATGCTAACTCATTATATCATCCCACCTCGAATCAACATACCAATGAAGCCATATCAACCCACTCTCGAGTTGATATCTAACAAGTTTGGGTATCCATAGTCTTCTCCTTATATATCAAAATACATTTATCTTTAAACTTATAAACTAATAAAGATTGAAATGATAAAAACAAACAATATAATTTTTTTTTAGTATTTAAACAATTGAGAATGAAATGCTAATTTATTTATTATAATTATTTTTTTATTAATATAAATAATTTTTTTATTTTATTTTTTTTATAAAATTATTGTTTTTTTAATTTATTAAAATCACAAACTTTACACATCAGCTTTGAATTGTACATACCACTCATTACAACTCTACATTCAATAATGATCGATTATTATATACATGTTGTTGTCAATTCATATAGCAATCGATTTGTGGCTCCTATTAGTAAGAGGGTTGACCATAAATTTTCCTTTCCCTCCAAAGTTTTGCATTGAATTGTACATACCACTCATTACAACTCTACATTCAATAATGATCGATTATTATATACCTGTTGTTGTCAATTCATATAGCAATCGATTTGTGGTCTCCTATTAGCATTGAATTGTACATACCACTCATTACAACTCTACATTCAATAATGATCGATTATTATATACCTGTTGTTGTCAATTCATATAGCAATCGATTTGTGGTCTCCTATTAGTAAGAGGGTTGATCATAAATTTTCCTTTCCCTCCAAAGTTTTGCATTAACCAAATATTGTTTATTCTTTTAAATATTAATTTAGGTTGGAGAGATACATTTTCCAAGATTGAAAGACAAGTTTCATGAGTTTAGGGCGAAGTTTGTATATTTCATAGACAAGCTTGGCATGATTCAAAATGTCTCCATAGTTGAGAGGGAGTGTTGATGTTTGGGCAACATCCAGAATACATTCCCCTAAATTAATAGTTAATAATATAATTATCGATTATTAAAATATATATAATAAGTAAATTATGATAATAAATAGTTATTGATTATCCAAGGGACGCATCCCTTCATGGGTGGTTACCATATGTTCTCTATATATGGAACACTCATTATTGTAATAACACATAAAAATCACATATTATCTCATATAAAAAAATCAACATGTTATATTTGGACCATCCTCATGTATTTAGCTGAAAAAAGCTTACTTCACTAATAAAGGTATTGGTCCTATTCCTTCGCGATGGAAATGAGTGTGCAAGTAGAGACAAGATTTCAATGTTTCCAATTGCAACATGTAATGTTTACAATTCAAAACAATTAATAATGCTTGAATACCAAGATTTACATTTCTAATTGCAACATATAATTTATATGATTCAAATAAATTTGTTGTGTTTGTGTTTTACATAATTTGGACTCCATATATATCAAAATACATTTATCTTTAAACTTCTGAATTTTGGGTATCCATAGTCCTCTCCTTATATATCAAAATACATTTATCTTTAAATTTATGAACTAATAAAAATTGAAACTATCAAAACAAACAATATTATTTTTTAGTATTTAAATAATTGAGAAATAATTATTTATTATTATTAATTATTTATTAATATAAATAATTAATTAATTATTTTTTTTAATTTAATTTATTAAAATCACAAATTTTACACATCAGCTTTGGATTTTACATACCACTCATTACAACTCTACATTCAATAATGATCGATTATTATATACATGCCGTTGTCAATTTATATAGCAATCGATTTGTCGTCTCCTATTAGTAAGAGGGTTGACCATAAATTTTCCTTTCCCTCCAAAATTTTACATTAACCAAATATTTTTTATTCTTTTAAATATTAATTTATGCATTTGTTTATTCAGTGAATGATTGAGCGATTTCACCTCTTACTTGGGTCGATAGCTTTATAATCATATATATATATATATATATATATATATA
>ML782161.1:121572-162521 GCA_009831015.1 Picea engelmannii
CCATGGAGAAGACAACTTCCATCACAAGACCACTAAGAATCACTCCCTCGAATGTTATGTGTGTCTATCCATTTGTCCATTGTTTGGTGAAAAATTATGTTTTTCAAGTCACCAAAGAAGAGAGAAAGCATAGTTTCTTTCTAGTTGGTTATTCTATTATCTCCATCATTGATGACAATAATACCTATTATTCAATCTCCTAGACTATAATCACTTAGTTCTATCAATTATAAACTTTGTTGGGAACCAACTGACATAGCCTACTAATAGGTCTCGAAAATTACAAATTATTAGTTGTATATATGTTTATTCATGCTAATGACAAGTAGACAAATGATTACATGTAACCTGAATGATTTCTAGGACCCACAAAGCATGCAACACCCATGGTAATGTTTTCATGGTAATATTTTGTACAATTTTAATAGCATCTCCAAATGCAAAACTATTGATTTAAAAAAATTTCGTAAGGCGGTAGCTCACTTAAACTAGGAAGCCAATGTTGAAAAAAATGCTAGTTAATTTTGTTACAAAACATAGAATAACTAATATTAAATGTGCAAACCAAATAAATTTTCAAACTTCAATGTGACAAGAATTACCACTACGTGTCTTGTTATACAATGAAATTTCACCATAAAAATATGTCACAAGTTGGACTACAAAATAAGCAAAATTTAACTTTAATTTGCCCCGTTATAGCAAGATTTTCCTCACCCTATGAAAATTTGCTCAGAAGGCCTTCTTCCATTTCCCTATGTGGACTTGAAGTCCCTTTTTGCAAATCCCGAAGCTAAAAACAATATTTTCCACATATACGCACCCTGCCTATTATACAACATGCGTATATGCATGTTGCACCACTACAGCCCACGCACATCGAGTTTTGTGCCCAAAATTAAAAAATGGTGTCGAGTTTCCATGTCACGTCACGAGATCCATGATCCTTGACCTTCCATATACTGGAAACGTTCTGACTTGGCCCTTAAGTTCCACTTGAAGGCTATAAATGGGCCAAATATGAGCTATCGAAAAGAGGAGAAGAACTCAAATTTGAGAGCAAAGTTACTTTGGAGAAATTATTCACTTCATACTAACTCTGCATCCCTTTATCCTTTTAAGTTTGAACACAGTGTTCAACCCCCAAGCTCTTCCCTACATGATGGAGAACCTCATTGTCTCTCTTATATGAGCTTTCCTTTAGTGGAGGATTGAAGTGGTTGAGGCCCAACTAGAAGGGACTTAGTTTCTTGGTGCCAAACCATGCCGACACGAAATTTTGTAATTCATTCACTTCTGCTGATTACATTTTAATAGAAATACTCTTTTCTCGTCCAATTAATATATTGCAAATATTTGAATAGTTATTCCATGGGCGTATTTGTTATGAATGTTAATGGATTATGTTGTTGAATGTGCTAACATTATATATTATCACCATATTCTTGCATTTATTGGTTGTTGAGGACAATTTACAGGTGTATTGCTTTGAGTCAAGTGTTCAATGGTGGACTTCATCGAACGTTTGGACGAGGTAGGCTCTTTATATTGTCTTGTTAGCATATTTGTTTATATAGCATACCTAACATTAGAGTTGATTTTTGCAGTCATTTTCGTCTATTGTGGTTTACCCCTAGCCATAGAGATATTTTCCTCGTAACAAAATTGGCGACCATACTGGGGATGAGATCTTCTTTTTGAGGATTGGGGTGTTTTTCTCCTTTGATTTCTCTCATTTATATTGATTTTCTTGTCGTGTGACTGCTTGACAACCGCTGCTCATTCTGAGTCTGAGTTTCTTAGCCTTCTCCTTAGCCTGGCTATGTTTTAACACATATACGCGGGTTTTTACCTGACAGACGCGTGCATATGCGTGTTGTCCTTCTGCAAGAGGCTTATATACACGCTTTTCTCCTAAAAAGTCGCATACATCATTATTTTTTGCTTGGTTGTTGGGTTTGATGTTTGTTGGGTAAATTTTGATGGTTTCTGAGTCTTCTTGGGTCTCTGTTATGACTTTCAAGTGTCTGTAGAATGATAGGAAACCTTTCTTTGGTTTAACTTTTGGGTGGTGACTTTCTCATCATCCTTTTCATTTGATTGTCCTTGCATCTTAGGCTGGGTGTTTGCTTCTTGATATCCTACTTGGTTTTTCTTTGTTTACATACAATAGAATTTTTATATCAAGTTGTTGTTAAGTCCTTGCATTTTCATTATTTTATATTGAAAATACAAAAATATTGGGCATTTTGCATTGATGGCATTTGATATTTTGATTTTTTATCATCGATCTTAGCATATGTATAGAAATATTGCATCTTATTTCGAATTGAAGAATTAAATTGAAAATTGCATTTTAAAAAGATTATCATTTATTGGGAATTGAAGTTAGGACTTTGCATTTTATTCATATTCATTTAATTTACTTGTTGAGTCATAACATCATTAGTTTCACGACCGCACCTTTTTTGAGTAAGCAAGGACACTAAAAGTAACACTGATAATTTAAAATTGATTAGAAACGATTTTGTTTTCTAGGGTGCACAAACTAGCTTAGAATTTAGAGCCTTGGAATAGGATTTTGTGAGTAAACTTCTCCAAGGATATTTAATCAACATATGTGTCTGACTAAGGGAGTGGTGAAATCCATTGTACAATTGGTGACGTCAGGTCCACTTACACCTGAGTTAAGCACGAGGTCGCGTGAGGTTGGTTGAGGGGACATCCCCCCAATACCTTCTTAGCGTCAGATATATTTCTTGGGATCCATTAGTATATGGGGATCTTGCTAGTACCTTTACCTCTGTGAGAGGCAGTGCTTTCGAGGTTTCAGGATTTGTTACCCTACCCATATGGTAGACCTGACTTACGATTGTTCGCCTGTGCATTGGTTATATCATGGTTTCTTAGTTGCTTGAAATAGGTACCACATAGGTTACTTGCAGGGGTTATTTTGCAGGTACTTTGGGTTAGATAAGGGTTGAACAACACACAACCTTTATGGAGGATTACCTCTCCGAGAGGATCAGACTGACTAGTTGTTAAGTCCACAAGGGCCTTTATAATTGATTCTGATACCTATGATATTTAGCAGGGAGTCTCAGGCCCCTCTTGGGCTAGGCATACCTACTTTAGGGAGGGATGCCCCTTTCATCCACTTTATCATGTTTTTGTGCAGATTGGCCTTTTATTTATTTTATTTTGGTGTGCTCTTTGATTATTAGTTGACCTTAGGATTTGTATTATGTCGTGATTTTTCATTATCATGAATAGTGGAGTCCCTTTGGCTCCCTCATTTAATGCTACATCCCCCATGACATTTGCTCATTTCATGGGGACGAATCCATTCATGTTTCATAATGGTATGCAAAATTATGATACTCAGTCAATGCTTTGGTTCTCTAATCATTTTCCTCTTGATATGCCAAACATGCCTTCAACCTTTCCATCCTCTCCCTTTCCTGCCTATATGAATCATGGTTTTAGACCAGGGGCACGATGGCTCCGTTGTATACGTCTTCATTTGATAGGAGTCTTATCCCTCAACCGACTCTCACTTTGGGAGGTTGGAATCTCCCTTCTTACGGATCCAATCCTGGATTCATCCTTCTAGGATCAAGTTCTCAAATGGGTGGTTATTATACTTATTACACCCCATCAGTGTATCCTTTGTCTTCCATGACATTTCCTACAAACACTCTTCCCATGGAGGGCCTCCATTTTTCCTCTAGTATTTCATACAGAGGGAATCAGTTTTATGGTACGGGCTACCCCCTTCACGAAACCCCTTCATATGGGGGAAATATATAGCCTCACCTAAATAACCTGTGTCACGCCTTTGTCTCTTCGTAGACATCTTCTTCAGTGATGATGCATATACAAACCTCTATGGATCAATTAGGCGGAGGATACTACCTTTCCAAGAAGGGACAGGGTGTAGACCAAAATCCTTCCTGGCCCACAATTTCTCAAAACTAGTATTTCCCGTGACCTTGGCCTCAAATGCCACAACTAACCATCATCTCCAGTCTAGTCACTGCAAGTCATACTAGAATTCCATCACCAACCTTTGTTAGTCATGTTAGAGATTGGTTGACAACCTATACAAGCCATGTTGAATACCAACAACTAGTCGCTGCAAGTCATGCTGGGGGCACCACTCTAGTTGTCATGAGTCATACTGACATTACATATCCAACTCTGGTAAGCCATGTTGGAGAATCGTCGCCAACCTATGTACATCATATGGGGGATGAACCACCAGCCTCTGCCAGTCATGCTGAGAGAATGTCTCTATCCATTGTGAATGACATTGGGGGCATTCATATGATTGAGAAGTGTAGTTGTGTAATACGTAAGCCCAAGTTCCTTTATAGGCTTTGCAAAGGAGATCACCTTACTCATTTTTTCCCTGCTACTGTTGTGGTACAAGAAGTCTGGTTCTTTCCTGGGGGGCCTTCAGGTTCTGAGTCGTATTTGGTTTCCCAACACTTTTTTTCTCCTTTGATTAACACTACAGTCATTCCAATGCAATCATCACCTGACCCCACTCCTGTTTTAAAGAGTGAGACATATTTCGACCATGTCATTATCATTTCTAGCCAGTTACCTTATGAACTAGAGAGAGTTTTACTCTCCTCAAGTACTCTCCCTCCAATTCTTGGATAATTTCCCTTTTAATGGCATGGCCTTGTGGGGTATCAAATTCCTTCTCCTACGCCCTTTCAAATAAGAATTGTTCTACAATATATCATTGAGAAGGTAACCTCCGCAAGCACTTTATCCTCCTCGACTTGGAAAGCTTTGGGTTTCACCAAGCTTGTGTTAGATATTCGTAAGTTGTTTACCTTTCACATAAATCCCACACGGGAGCCTTGGCCTCCCCCATGACATGCCTCCTAGAAACCCCCCAATGAGTCTGATTTAGGATCTTTTTTGACTCTCTCAAAAAGCGAAAATATTACTGAGTTAAATTGTCTCTTTCACACTCATAAATTGGATTTTAAAGGATGTCTATTTGGTGCAAGTTTATCCCTTTTTCAAACCAAGTAGACTAAGATTATGAAAAAGGACATTTTTTGGCGTTAAGTTGTAATTATATCTCATTCTCTTACTTGCAGTATTGAGCCTATTTCCGGTTCTCTCTTTTGCGTTATAAGCCTTTCACCTTAGCAGTTTGCATCATCATCCAAGAAAATACTTGTTTATATTCTTTGTAGCTTGACACCCTATAACCAAGAGGAAACATTCCCTCGAGTGTCCATCTCCTGCATGCACATCCTTGCATTGAGCATAGGTATGTTCCACTACTGGAACTAGATTGCTTACTTGTGACACTCATTTCCTCCTTTGTATCATAGCATTCATTTGACTATGAAAAAACAAAAAAGACGGGCAGGAAAAGAATATTATCTTATATTGGCAGCAGTCATGTGCCTTTGAACAGAGAACAAAAATTTTGATTCCACATGTCATCAAAATTTTGGGTTTAGCATGACCTTAGGAATTTGAGCTCGTTACGTAGAGTTTACTCCCTCCACTGGTTACTCTTCCAATCCCTATAGAGAGTTTGATTGATGCCTCCTGCATCTAAAAGTTTCATCATTGAGTCTATGCTGCCAAAGTCTTCCATATGTCTCATGCTCTTGTTCAAAGGATGTCTATCAACTTGTGTCGACCATTTCTAAAAACTCTTTACTTTTCATGTCGGCCATACCCTCAGTGTGTCTCAGAATTACATGAAGTTGTAGTCATATTGTGCACCCTGATCCTACTTTCATCATTGGTAGATAACGTTGAACCCAACAATCGACATTTCATCATTGGTCATAGACTAGGTGGTTTCCCTTGTGTTCGACGACAATACATCTATTCACACATTGGGATTCATGCAATGTCTTGGATTCCATTAGCATTATTGGTGGTTTCCTCACCTTTGTTAGCATTTTTCCTTATCGGCTGCTATTCAGAGGGCCTTTTTCATGTCTCACTTGCATCCGACACACGCAAAATACGCATAGGTTCATTGGTTCGTGAACATGTTCTTCATTTGATTCCCTCCAAATCATCAAGCTCATGCTTTGTACCTCATGTTGAATAATGAGAGATGCCTCAATGCTCTCCTTTCATCAGTTCTCCTTCCATCGAATTCAGCCCATCTATTCTGGAGACGAGACCTAGAGTCCTATGAATACCTAGAGGCTTGTAGTCATTAGTGGCGATTTCTCCCGCCATCGACAGTTGGGAATACCTCAATGTCTCTTGATCGATGGATTCTTCAAGTGTTCGACCCCGACACCTTTATTCACACTTGTAAGAATGTACTCGGTGACTTGATACCTACTTTCATTATCGGTAGGTTGTCTCACATTTGTTAACGGTATACCTTAATGACCGGTAATAAAATGAAGTCTCATTGTGTTCGACCTCAACTTCTGTATTCACATGATGTAGACTTGCACCTTTGGTGCATCATGTAGAATATTTGAAGACATTATATCATAATCACAACTTTCCTAATTTGTTTCTATCTTTCATTGGACCAACACCTATGTGACTTCAGTGATC
Source organism: Picea engelmannii (assembly GCA_009831015.1). Lineage (NCBI taxonomy): Eukaryota > Viridiplantae > Streptophyta > Pinopsida > Pinales > Pinaceae > Picea > Picea engelmannii. The sequence goes on from ML782161.1 coordinate 128,140, forward strand.
ATGAGAGATCAGATTGTACTCCATTGTATACAGATATCTTTAGATTGATTTTGAGACTGGTTTTATTGGGCCTTGTCCGTGGCTATGACAACCTTTGGCATGTAGCCACCTTTGTATTACCTACTCATGTCCATGAACAACTGTTTGGTATATTTTCACATGGATCTGTAGTGTAATTCAAATTGGCAGTAATGTGTGCAAAGTCAGTACAGATTGTAATGAGAAACTAGTTTGTCCAGCTGGGTCCCCATTACTCCACTTCTGGGTATTATAATGTATTACGTACATCGCAGATACTCCTATGACCTCACACATTAGGGGGTGTCTTCTATAGCAATATTTTCCTCACCCTATGCAAATTTGCTCAGAAGGCCTTTTTCCATTTCCCTATGTAGACTTGAAGTCCCTTTTTGCAAATCCCAGAGCTAAAAACAATATTTTTCCACATATACACACCCTACCTGTTATACAACATGTGTATACATAGGTTGCACCACTACAACCCATGTACATTGGGTTTTATGCCCAAAATTAAAAAATGGTGTCGGGTTTCCATTTCATGTCATGAGATCCATGATCCTTGACCTTCCATATACTGTAAACATTCTGACTTGGCCCTTCAGTTCCACTTGAAGGCTAAATGGGCCAAATCCGAGCAATGGAAAAGAGGAGAAGAATTCAACTTTGAGAGCAAAGTTACTCTGGAGAAATTATTCACTTCATATTTAGTTTGCATCCCTTTATTATTTTAAGTTTGAACACATTGTTCAGCCCCCAAGCTCTTTCCTACATGATTGAGAACCTCATCGTCTCTCTTATATGAGCTTGCCTTTGGTGGAGGCCTAGCTAGAAGGGACGTAGTTTCTCAGTTTCGAACCATGCTGACATTAAATTTTGTAATTCATTCACTTTTGTTGATTACATTTTAATAGAAATACTCTTTTCTCGTCCAATTAATATCTTGAAAATATTTGAATAGTTATTCCATGGGCGTATTTGTTATGAATGTTGATGGATTACGATGTTGAATGTGCTAACATTATATATTATCACCATATGCTTTTGTTTCTCGGTTGTTGAGGACAAGTTGCAGGTGTATTTCTTTGAGTCAAGTGCTCAACGATGGAATTCATCGAACGTCTGGACGAGGTAGGCTCTTTATATTGTATTTTTAGCATATTTGTTTATATAGCATACCTGAGATTATAGTTGATTTGTGCAGTCATTTCCATCTGTTGTGGTTTATCCCTAGCCATAGAGATATTTTCCTCATAACATGCCCAAAAGAAATTCTTATTGACTTTTCTCTTTATTTTTATAAATCTAATGGTTTAAATTTTGAAAAACAAATCTAATGTTTTTGTAGGCTAGACATTCAAATAGAAAGTGTCTTCCATCCTCTACTTTATCCGTCTCACATGTTTTACATATTCTTTCATACTAAGGTGTTTTAGGTTTTTACCAATGCCTTGTTTCACTTTGAAGTTCATCGGAATTTATTCTTATCTTAGCAATATTTATTTTCCTTTTTGAGTTGGAAACTATAGAAAGATAATTTGATATTTAACTTGGGGTTACTAATTTCTTTGTAATAATTCAAGAGTATCTTATTCTCAATCTCCTTATCATTCCACATTTATTCTTTAAACTATTTTTTTTTCCAATGAAAAGCATCGCGAGGAAACACAAAGAGTTCTTCCTACATAATGTGCATGACATCCCTAGTAAACCTATCAATGTAGACAAGTGCACCTCACCTGATGGGATTTGAACCGACCACTTGTCAACACATAATTAGCCAAATTCCCAACAACATTGGCAACAATCAATTGAGCTAATCCATTGATCTCTCTTCGAACATAGTTGTGATAGTGCTTTAAAAAATATTGACAGCGTGAAGTGTGTCCTTCTCCACTATCTCCAAATATTTAACCAAAAAAATGAATCTCCAATCTCTTACTAAAAATTTACCAATTTTCATAATTTTTTTTATCAATAATTAAAAATTCTAGTCTCATATGATTTTAAAGTCCCCTACCCCAATTATTTACCATTATACAAAAATAAGTTTTGAGAAAATTAAATACTTCCTATATGCACTCATATGGTATATGCACTTACCATGTTGAATGGAGAGAGAGAGAGAGAGAGAGAGAGAGAGAGAGAGAGAGATCATTTATCAATTTCAAAATTTGTGGACAAGAGAATTAAAAGAACGATTCCTCTCGTTAAATTGTGTAAAGCATCCAAGCTAGAATTTAGTCTTTAGCATGTCAATTTTGTAATTAAACATCTAAAATTAGATAATGAGTTAAACTTTGAAATTCAACCCTATATTTCATCTTTGTAGGATAAAGTGTTGAATATTAGACCTTAAAAAAGGTGATTGCAAATTTACATATTGTTATATAAATATTTTGGTAATAAAAAAAATAAACGATTCATAAAAAATATAATGTCAAAAGTTATTGAATAAGAATTTACTACTAGTGTCATATTGGTATCACAAAACATAGCCAACACATGGGTAATTACACAACTAATTTTATAGCAAAGAGAAATGAAGAAGAGAGTTGGAGAGTAACAATTTGTTCAAGGAAGGGCAAGAAGAGTAGAAGTGTCATTATTCTAGTGGAGAGCAAAGGGAAAGAAAGGGTAGAAGTCATCATTCTTCCAATGAAACTCAAAGGGAAAGGAAGAATAGAATATGTAATTTTTCCAATAGAATGAGAAGGGAAGTGATATATAATAGTTGTAGAAACCCAAACTTGGAGGCCAAGAATATCAAATTGAAAGGGAAGTGATATATAATAGTTGTAGAAACCCAAACCTAGAGGCCAAGAATAGCAAATTGTTTTTGTTTTAGCCACTTTGTATTTCAAGTTTTTGATAGATTAATACATGCTTAGGTTTTTTTCTTCCAAGAGGGTTTTTTATGTTGATCATTATCCCACATTACATTGGTTGTGTGGCTGGCCCACAAAAACATATTGATATGGATAAATTTGTATCAATATTTCCTCCGCCTACCAGGATTAGTTAATTCATGAAGTTTGATTTTTAATAATTTAGAACTCGATAAAATTTTCAAGCATTTTTCAGTCTAAAATGAGTTAAGACTATTCAAATTAGGGGAATTTTGAAGTAAAAAATGGGTCTCAAAACAAAACACGTATTGTGAAAATCAAATTTAAAAGAACCAATATGATTCAAGATGATGATGTCAACCATAATGGTAAATATTTTTGGCAAGAAAGGAAGAAAAATATTTTTTTTAATCATATTTTTTTCTTATCTCCTTATAGGTTTACTTGAATTTCAAGTGTAGGCACTCATTGGATGCAAAATTTAATCTTGCTTCCAACTAGTGCCTATAATTGAAATTTGAGTAAACCTACAAGTATATAAGTCAAAAAATATTATTAAACAAAGTAGTTTTCTTTCTTACCCTTTGAAAATCCATAACTCGTATTTTATTATTTTAATTGTTGCTTTATTATTTTCCTTAGGAGGCCCATTTTGGACATCAAATTTCCCCTGATTGGGGGGGGGGAGAGTTCAAACTTGGATCATGGTGAAAACTTGATCCTTCTTGGAAATTCTTTGAAATTCAACTTAAAATTATCATTAGAATGATGGTTTGTTTACTACATGTTTATCCTATTCCACAACATATAAGTCTCAACATACCATTATCCTTACACTAATGGGGGCACTCACAAGGGAGTTGTGTATCCTACTAACATAATGGTTGATTGGTTGCATCATGAGTATGCTTATTTTCTCGACTTCCCCCTCCTCTTATGTGGAACATATCTTGTCATGTGTATGAAACAACAATCGGATATGTCTGCCTTGTGGCATCATCTTGGAATAACTTCTACAACTATAAGATATCCTTTCCTCTTGTGTCTTACCCCCATTACATTGGTTGTGTGGGTTTCTCTACAACAACATATAAGTCCCAACGTAACATGATCCTTATGCCAATGAGGGTAGCCACAAGGGAGTGGTGTCTCCTTCTAGCATAATGGTTGATTGTTTGCAAGGTGCGTATGCTTGCTTTCTTGATCCTCCCCTCCTCTTATGTAGGATGGGTTGTGTGTGTGCATGTGTGTGAAAAAATAGCTAGATATGTTTATCTTACGAAGTCTTGGAACAACTTATACAACTATAAAATATCATATCCTCTTATGTGTTATCCCACATTACATTAGTTGTGTGGGATATCCACATCAACATATAAGTCCCAACATAAAATTATCCTTATTCCAATGGGGGAAACCACAAGGGAGTGGTGTCTCCAAATAACACAACGGTTGATTGGTTGCAGGGTGAGTATGATTTCTTTCTTATCTTCTCCCCCTTCTTATGTGGGATGTGTTGTTTGAGTGTGAGTGTGAAATAACTAGTGGATATAACTATCTTGAGGAGCCTTGGAATATCTTCTATGACTATAAAATACCTTGAGTTTTCCCACATTACATTAGTTGTGTGGGTTGATCCACATAAACATATAAACCCCAACATACCATGATTTATATGCCAATGGGAGTAGACACAAGGTCGTGGTGTCTCCTACTAATATAATGGTTGATTGGTGGTGAGGTGAGTGTGTTTGTTTTCTCAGTCTTCCCCTCCTCTTATGTTGGGAATTGTGTGAGTGAATGTGTGTGAAACAACATTTGGATTTATCATCTATCGTGTGGCTTCTTGGAAAAAAATCTATAACTATAAAATCTCACCTTTTCTAATTTAAAATAATTTGTGTGTGTGTGTGTGTGTGTGTGTGTGTGTGTGTGGTATATATGTCTTATACATTGATTTATAGTTGAGTTTTTTTTTGTTTCCAAAATGTTTTTTCACTCGTATAATATAAACTATTTATATATTATCTTGGTGTGAATGTTTATATATCATCTCGGTGTGAATGTTCTTTTCATTTTGATAAAAACACATTGGTAAGACTTTAACAAGTCAAGAAGCAAGAAAAAAATCCATAACATGATGACACTTAGATAAAATAATCTATTTCTAAAGTTACAGTCGAAACTGAATTGTTAGTTATAATATTTAGTATTGTTTTGTTTCCTTAATTAATTTCTCACACAAAATAAAATGAGACTTCTTGCAAAATTTCACTAGTTATAATAAAGGTTCTTTGCATATAATAGCTAAAGTATACAATGACATTAAAAGTGGTTTGTCAATCCAATTTTAAGTTGAATTTGGATTTTATACAAATAGCCAATGAATTGACTTGGAAACGAAAGGAGAGAAGATTCGAGGCAACTCATTAAAAGTGGTTTGTCACTCCAATTTTAAGTTGAATTTGTATTTTTTTCAAATAGCCAGTGAATTGAGTTGGCAAGGAAAGGAGAGAAAATTCAATTTTAAAGTTGTAGACTTTTAATATGACAAATAACAACCCTGGATGGGGTGCCCCATAGCTCAGATGGTTCCATGCAATCAACATGCAGCTCAAGCTATTAATCAGGCCCACCGCCACCCTAACCTTCATTTCTTGGATGGAGCAAAAAGTTTATCATGCTCTTGGGCAGGTTGGACAGTTCCCTCACACAGTTTTAATGGAGCTCTCAGTGCGCCACGATGGAGGGGTGATGATGGGTACAGGAGGCATTTGCGAGGTCACTTTAGCTTCCCCGATACTCCACCATTTCTTCTAGGTTGGTTATGGTTCGTTTCATTTATCTTTGTATTCGCATTTGTTCTTTTCTCTGCTCAGTCTTCTAGCTCTGCACACTCTTGTTCTAAGTTTTGTCTGGCTTTCCTTCTCTACCATTCCTTGTGAGCATGGGAAACCCAAGAGGGGTCCCTCTTGGTATTGTGTTACGAATATGTATAATATTTTTTTCAAAAATGAATCAGTAACAACACAAGCTCAACTTTTACTCTATCTAATAAATTCAAGAAATATAAAAGAAACTACATCATTATTGGATATTCAAACGTCGACAAAAGATACAAAGTTGAAACAGAATGTCTTTGAAAATATAACTAGTGTATTAAAAGATTTTGGAAAATCTCAAAAAAATGATGTAAGTGTTGCACGTAGAGTGATACAAACATCAGTTATTCCATCTAGCAATATAAAAGATCATTTGACACAACACATGGAAAAATTGATGGGAACCTCGAGAAAAACATTGTACAAACATAGAAATTTTTTATTGCAAATAGATGCAAATGATGAACTTGCTTGTTGGATAGTTATTTCTAGACAACCCTGCAAAGATAGACTTGCATAAAATGTTAAAGAATTGGCCCATAATTGTTGGTTGATGGAATATTGTGTTTCACCACCTACAAGGGATTTGTTGCAATGAAGAATAGCATGAAAAAAATATGAAGAACATCCAAAACATTTATTTCCAATGACACAAATAGATTTGTTCAATAAGTTCAAAGAAGAGCACAAAGAAGTTAAAATTTCCATCAATTCATTTGTGCAACAAAGACCATGGTTTGTTAGACCCATCATTGTTCATAACACTTGTTGTTGTAATTATCATGTGGAATTTGATTTATATTATGAAACTTTTCTTTATTTTGGTACAACTTTATGGCCAATTTCACCTCATCCTTCCACATTCCGTGCTTTTATATCTGAAATTCTATATGAAAGAGAAGGTGATGAATTATTTTACCAAAACAAATGTGTTGGTGGAAAGAAATGTGATCATTGTGGAAATCTAAGTTTGTTTCACTCAAAGTATCCTATTGATATGAATGATCAATCATTTTCTAATATAACAGTCAATTGGAAAAGATATGAATATATCAGCAACACGACTCCACATTCTTCAAATTTTATTTCCAAAATGATTGATTTGAAAGTAGATAAAATMTGTGTGATAGATTTTTTGAAGAAGTTTGAGGAAGAAATTTATAAATACACCAAGCATTCACATAGAGCTCGATGGAAAGACCTACAATTCAAACAATCTCCTTAAATGTTTCCACCATGGATAATTTTGTCTGTAGTTGATTTTGCAGAGAATTACACATTCACTACACAAAAATAAATATAGAGTGAATATTATCATTATGATCAAATCACTATATTTTTCCACGTTATATATAGACATGCTCAATGGAGTCTTGATAACATAGAAAACACCAATGACAATCGACATGTTATTAAAGAATATCACTTTTATATAAGTGATGATCGAGCACACGATACACATTATGTACAACATTGTTTTAATAAATTTTTTGATTCACTGAAAGAATGTGGGATCGGATTCGATCGACATTGGATGTGGTTAGATGGATGTGTGGTTCAGTTCAAATCTTCACGATCATTCTATTGGTTGTGTCGTCTTCATAAGAAATCAAACATTACACATTATTGGAATTTTTTTGAGATTGGTCATGGAAAATGAGAGCACGATAGTGCAGGGACATGTGTAAAATGAGTACTTCGAATGTATCAGATGAACCCTCATGCGAATCGATTTGAATCCACTGATCAATTTATTGAATGGTGAAAACTGGCGCTAATCCATGAAAATAATCCGTCAAGATATGTGTGCAGGTGTGTATATATACATGTTACACATGTACACAAGATATTTGTATTCACGTGTTCAAATTTATATGATATTCAATCATTTTCTTAGTGAATTTCAAGTTAACAAGTTCTTGTCTTGTGCAGGTTTTTTTGGTATGTTGGAATCCAAGATGTAAATAGATCAATCCCATATGAATCCAATACAATGCTATCAGTTAAAAAAGTGCATTCAGTTAAAAAAAAATGCCAAAAATGAATTCATTTAAAAAAAAATGCTATCAAAATGTGTTTTCATTTGACAGAAGAAATGAATCTTTTTTCTTTTTTTTCCAGTTTGCATAGAGGACATAGAATCCATAGAGATTTGCGAAAAGTAAAATGCGGAATATGTTAAAGCTTGGAGACATATAGAACTTAATATAAAAGGGAAAATTCCACTTGCAAGCTCAGAGGAGATGGAATCAAATTAAACTATAGTGTCGGTTGATGGCGATAGAGTTTTTGATCTTCTTATAGAAGGTAATTTTTATGTTTAAATTTTAAACAACTTGTAGATGTACTTGTAAGTTGGATATATATATATATATATATATATATATATATATATATATATATATATATATATATAGATAGATAGATAGATAGATAGATAGATAGATAGATAGATAGATAGATAGATAGATAGTATATTCAAGTTTAATGGCACGTGCATGTGTGATAATATAACACAAAATACTTGTTGGAACATATCAAATTATTTGCAGGAGATGCCTTTTTCGTGGTTGCACCTGTAGACAACACTGAAAATGTGAAATATTATTTGATGTGATGCATAGAACAAAAGATGAGGTTATTATAAGATTTCGATGATAGCAGTTTTATATATGAAAGAGGATCCATTATATTGAAATACTACGTTTTTCAAGAAACCCATTAAACCGATACTCATGTTCACTTTCAAGACTATCAGTCAGATGTCATAAGTTGTCAATCTAGTCATTTGGTATGTGCATCGTGCATAAAGTTAATAGAAGTTCAATCAAGAAAAAAAAACAAAAGTTAGAAAATGGAAAATGTCCAAATTCGATCATGAATGAATAATTGAAGATGGCATACCATTACAATTTATTTAAACAAGTGACATGTACATTCCAAAATTTTATATTTTGCATTGAAAGTACACGTATTTATGAATATCTAGGATTCTAGAATCATTTGGTTTAGTTTACTTTCATGGTCCATTCAAATAAGGAACTATATTTTTGATAAATTATAAAGTTTACAGAACCTTATTTACAATTTGAGGGAAGAGCCTATAAATTGTATAGGGGACCTAAAATGACCTATACTTTGGGTGATTATACTAATCCGACAAATTATCCATCGTATACACAAATCCTTTAATGCATAACGAATTTAATACATAAAGGATTTGTGTTCATTATTTCCAATGATTGAAATTTTTTTTCATATGAAAAGGATAACTTCATATCAAAACTAGGACCCATTTCCATGTCATTATAAGGGACTATTGATGGCTTAGAAAAAATTTCACTAAATGTAGTACCTTTCATAAAATCACCCCCCTCTCTATTAATATCTCTAGGAATAATATCATTCTACAAATAAAAAAATAACACCATCTACTAAGGCCTTGTTTGTTACATTTAGATTTTCATTTTTTTAATTGAATTTGGAGTATATTGAGAATTCAACGTAGTGTATGATTAACATCCTAATTAAAAATTTTAAAGACATCTTAAAAAGTATCAATTTTAATTATGAAATTGTGAATTTTGATTCCAAAAGTGTTGATATATTAAATTGCTACAATGTGCATTTAGATTTCAATATCTTGAAGCAAATCAAACAAAATTGAAATTATGAGCTACTTGAAAAATGTGTATGATGAACCTAACACTACTTATATTCTACACATTAAACATAGTTTTCATTAAGTTTGATTGAAAAAACTTAAGTTGAAAAAGAATTTCATTTTGTGACTTGATAACAAAAAATAAAAACATAAGACCATCTACTAAGGCTTGGTTTGCTACATTTAGATTTTCATTTTTTTAATTGAATTTGGAGTATGTTGAGAATTCAAGGTAGTGTATGATTAACATCCTAATTAAAAATTTTAAAGACATACTAAAAATTATCAATTTTAATTATGAAATTGTGAATTTTGATTCCAAAAGTGTTGATATATTAAATTGCTTTGTAATGTACATTTAGATTTCAATATCTTGAAGCAAATCAAATAAAATTGAAATTATGAGCTACTTGACAAATGTGCATGATGTTACCTAACACACATTAAACATAGTTTTCATTAAGTTTGATTGAAAAAACTTCAGTTAAAAAAGAATGTGATTTGTGACATGATAAAAAAGCTGGAAGTTTACTCAATGTAGACCTTGTATTGTGGATGGTGCGTTGCTATCCCTGCAAATTTTTGAATAGAAATTTATTCAGTGATGTTGAACAACACTCATAGGTGTCATATTAATGGCACTAATGAATACTTCCAATGTGTAGAGGATTGATAAACCATCAACCCTTTTTTGCCCTTTTCGGTACATAAACAATTTATATCAATATAAATTTTAATGAAAATCGCTTACTTATATTAAAGTATATTTTAATTTTACATATTAAAAAAGGTTAGATGATGTTATTATTTCACATTTTTATTTCAAAGCATATTTTTATTTCACATTTTCTTGAATGAATATATTGAAAGCTTGAAAAGAAACTAAGGATGAACATAACTAGTTTAGTGTTGGACTGTCATTTCATTGTGAATTTTCAATAAAGAAACCAAGGATGAACATAACCAGTTTAATGTTGGACTTTCATTTCATTTTGAATTTTTAATTTTGCGTTCATCATTTTTACTAAGTTTTGGATTGATAGGAGTCTATGCCCTGCCAAAATAAGGGAGGGGCCTAGGATGATGCGATGATCAATATGCTTAAATTTACAAAAGCATTGTTAAAGTCAATTGATTGTCACTTTGATTATCACTTGAATGGAATGGAATAAAATCCATATCACCCAATGAAAAGTTTGCAATTGTCAATTCTCATGACTATCAAATATTTATATCTACAACCCTTCACACTATAAACCCTATGAACCCTTAAACTTATAAGAATATCTACAAATAATACAAATAGAACAGAGACTATAATTTGATGATATGTTTGACTATTCAACCATATTTGCAAATCAAACAAAATTGAAATTATCAGTTGTAATTGATTATCATTTTTATTATCACTTGAATGGAATGGAATAAAATCCATATCACCCAATGAAAACTTGGCAATTGTCAATACTCACGACTATCAAATATTTAAATATCTACAACCCTTCAACCCTATAAACCCTATGAACCCTTCAACTTATAAAAATATCTACAAATAGAACATAAACTATAATTTGATGATTTGTTTGACTATTTTCAACCATATTTGCAAATCAAACAAAATTGAAATTATAAGTTGCAAAAACTATAATTTGATGATATGTTTGACTTTTCAACAATATTTTCAAATCAAACAAAATTGAAATTATAAGTTGTACTTGACTATACAATAATGTTTATAAATGAAATGAAATAAACATTTTTAATTTTAGCACACTATAATAAAACATAAATTATCCTTTCACCATCATAAACAATATAAGAGAAATCAAATATGAAACAATAAATTGATATTTTGAGTTATATATATATATGAAAGTTTGCATAGTTACATTGCCAAATGCATAGGTTCCACAACCATTTTAGGTTAATAACAAAATCTAAGAGGCAATTAAAACATTTAACTCCAAAATTCTGGACTCTAAGTCATCGCTTTAAGATAGATCACTTCATACCTACAAAAGAAAACATTTGTCGAATTTAAAATTTAAAAATTTAAAATAAAATATATCTACAAATTTAAAATAAAATGCACACATACCATTTTAGATAAATAAAACAAGTTGTGATTAAATCAAAATTGACATACATACCAAAAGAGTTAAGTTCCATCTTCCAACATGCTCATTTTCCACAAAATATAACGTAAACATATGTAACAATAAAAAGAAAAACCAATAACATATATTAGCATATACACTTTATTAGCAAATATTTTAAAGATACTTAACTAAATATTAAATAAGCAATAAGAAATAATAATTAACCAATTTTAGTGTTCAGAGTTAGATAATACCCTGAAAATAAATTCAGTTGTGTATGGAGAAAGTTCACAAATCTCCATATTAAGCCATTCTTCCAGTAAAATACTTATCTCCTCGTGGATAAAGTCACAGATCCTTTAGGTGAAGTTCTCATGCTAGGTGACCTTATTTACTCAATAGTAAAATACTTATCTTCTCTTCTGCAGTGGAATAGATGTTCACATATAATCAAATTCCCTTTCAAATTAAAGGACTCACAAATCTCCATATTAAGCCATTCTTCCAAGAAATTACTTATATCTATGAAAGTTCACAAATATCCATACTAAAAACCATTCTTCCAGAAAATGTGTATCTCATCTTTCTGCGGTGGAATAGATATTCTCATATAATCTTTCATGTACATGCAGAAAACACAAATATGCACATATATTAATTCATTCTTCAAAAACCATTTAAATATTGCATCTTTCTACATGGGATGTATTCATATTACATATAATCAAATGCTCTTTGAAATATGTCTTCGTCATGATCTAAACATAAGTGAGATCATGCACGTACATAGCTTATTTGTAAATATACAAATGTTTGTTTTTGTGGTTAGTAAGAAATTAGTTCAGAGTTTGACAATACCCCAAAAATGAATTCACTTTGTTGTATGCAAAAAACACAAATCTCCATATTATGTCATTCCTGGACAAGAAGGCAAGGAATACAATCGAAGAAAATTTAGGAACTTCCCCTTTTCTGATGTGGGATAGAGTTTGTTCTCAAATATCAAATGTTCAAGTTCAAAATTAGGTATGCATCATGATCTAAACATAAATAAGATTGAATGTACCATTTTAGACGACGATAATCTTATGCAGGATATAACATCCCGCTCTTGCGTGCACTAAGCGAACTTATTCTTTGAGGACACTTGCTTGTAAGTGATCCGGATTATTATACTATTAAGAATTTGATTTTGATTATGAGGGGTTATGGGTTGATGACATGTTTTTTTGTTGCATTGACATAGACAGGTATTATTGAATCAGTTTTACTGAGTGTGCAGGGTTTTGGACCTCGAGGATGCAGATGCATCGATGGAACCATTGGACTCTGGATCGAGTCAGGGAGTGGACTATTGGGGTTCGATTGTTGTATATATGATATTTTTGCATCTAATTAGATGATATGATTATGGATATATTTCTAGCATGATTCGTTGATGATGCAAGCTGATGATAGCTTGTTGACCAGACTCACATGTGGAGTAGAGGGGTCACGCAGGACTACCAGAGATATTGAGGGAGAAGTGTGGAAAATAGCCCTGCCACAGCCTACTACCACTCTCACCGTGGCTCGAACTATAGGTTAACGATTACCTAGTTCGAGAGGACCCACGATGCTGTGAGGAAAGACTGCAACAGTCGCTCACGATGATTCTACGGGGCATGCAATAAGGCAGGGGCCTTATTCCTTAGAGGGTCTTTGTCTCCCACAAGATCACCTAGCGGAGTATTGACTCCAGGGTTTTTTTATGTCTACCAAGTCAGTCGAGAGGCGAGTGGCACCCTTGGAGCACATAGTGCATCCTGAAGGGCACGTCACGCAAGAGAAACAAAAAGAGGCGAGTGGCACCCTTGGAGCACCTAGTGTGTCCTGAAGGCACGTCGCATTGTTATTTAATATTTGGATAAACCTAGATGGCTTTAGGACGAATAACGTGTTAAGGAAGATTTAAAACTTTTCCCCTAATAAAATGTCACCCAGCCTAGGAAAATAAAGTCTAGGTCTAAATTGTACTGTGGTAAAATTTTATCTATTTATTTAAAAATAAAAATAAAAATATCTATATATAAAAATAAAAATAAAAATAAAATAATTATAATGATAATCTTCATTAATCTTGTGACAAGAAGGGGGTAAGCAATTAAATTGATTTATAAAAATCTTTTGAGATAAAATTTAAAAAGGGGAAATAATTTTTTTACTATATTATGCTAATTAAAAATGTATTCATTCAAAAGAAACAGGGAAAAGGGGTAAGTTTCTACACATGCCTTTTTGAGTTTAAATAAGAAGGGGAAAGAGGGAAATATAAAATAATTAGGAAATTATGAAAAATAGGGAAACATAAAAAGAAAGGGGAAACTCAACAAAAAAGAAGATAGTCTAACTTAGTAAGGTATCTAACATTTAAGAACTTTATAATTTAAACTGAACTAGTAAATTAATAAGGGGGAAAGTCATTAAAACTTGTAAGGGGATATGGGGACACCCAGGAGTGATTCTAGGAGTGCCTTTAGGTGAGTGACGGAAATAGGGGAAATTAATTAATTAATTAAATTAATTTATGGAGGATTGAAGGGGATGGGTGACACATGTACAGGGAGGATTTTTATGAATTAATTTATTAAACATTAAATAAAATGGGATTTTGGGAAAGTAAGGGACTTCAAAACTCTATATAATGGAGGGAGGAAAATTATGAGGGATCACTTTTGTTTTGTGTAACATTACGCTATAGAAATCTATACTTGACTGACTTAGCTTGTGGGAGTTGGGATACCTAGCTCGGTGACGAGTGGTAGGTTGGCCTTGCGAGGCGAGCTGGGAGCTAGCTGATACTCTGGATAGTGTGTGTGGCCCCTTTGTGGCTCGGGGGGATAAGGGGAAAGAAGAGTACCCCTAGCGTTGGCTGGTAGGTATTGGTGAAGTCTCATCTGTCGACAAGTGGGAGTTGCATGAAGCACGCGGGACATCAACTCATAGCGGGCGATTGGGCAACGATACGCTTCCTTTATTTTTGCATGGTAGATTGTTAGTATGATTTATGTTTTTAGATCTGCATGTTTAATTGGGTAATGAAAATGATTGTCTTAGCATTCTAGTTGATGACTGAACTTTCCCATACTTTTTAGCTCGATGATTGATTGACTCCCATGGCCTTCGATTCCCGGCATGTCTTGACCGCCCTACGGTTTATTGATTTGTGATGATTGTGGTTGTTTTTACCTTTCGTCCTTAGCTCATCATTCCTCACCTGAGAAGTCGGCCAGGAGCCTAATCTACGGTCGTCACTTCGGCGTTAATAGACTTATGGATCTCAACGCCCTGCTTTTTTGTGCGTGGATGATGAGTGAAGGACATTCCTGTCAGTCGTCTACCTATGTTGTTTGTACTTGGTTGATTGTTTGTCTTGCGCCTTCTAGCAAAAGTACCTCTGCATATGGATTTCTTTGCATCCTTGTTGGTTTATCTCTGCGCTTGTTTTTGTCTCCGTGTCTTAAGGGCTTAAACTTGGATCTTCTCTGCGCTTGGGCTGATAGAACCTCTGTGGTCATTTCAATGAATTTTCCCATGGATCTTTGTGCTTCTCTTACTATTGTCTGTGTTTTATTTTTTTATGAGTCTGCATTATTACACTAATCCCAGCGCTTGTTTGGTGTATGGACTGCGATTTCTTTATTTTACTTACTAAGATTCCTTAATTATTGACTATCATTTTACATGGTGATTGTGATCTACAATTCAATTTTTTTTTCATGTATGATTTTATAATGAGAAAATTATATAAGGAGCCAATGTTTATAGTTTTAGACAACATTATCATTTTTTATAGCAAATCGTGTGGTAGTGTACTAAAATGTTCTTGTTGGACATTGATTGTATTTGGATTTTGGACAGTGGGTTTTATAACCGGAATGGCAGTGAATCTATATGTCGAATGACTGTGTTGTTTTAACATTTAGGGAAGTAAACTTATGTTAACTGATAGAGAAATTTCCTTGGAAGACTATGTTTCCTTGTTTTGTTAGCAGTGTTGTAATTTAACTGAGTTTTAATTGATTAGCATTCACCCAACAATATGTAGGGTTCACGTTTTTCTCTAATTGTATGCACAGAGACCTATTTTCTTAAACCGTGTTACTGAAACTTCCTTAAATATGCCCAGCATTTTATATATTATTAATGCCATTCTTAATTTATGACCACGATTTTTCCATTAAATGTTGACTCGGTTTGTCGCTGGAATGACCACAAATTTTCCCTTAATTAATGATTGAGTTTGCCGCTAAAATGACCATGAAATTATCATTTAATGATTCCTACGTTTTGTTGTTGAATGGCCATTATTTGCCTTAAATTTTGACTATGCTTTTTATATATTTTTTGTATGCTTTTAAATTCGTTGAAGACGTTTTGACAGCGAGCTGCTTCTTGAGTGAAATCAGAATTTCTTTACTATGTCGTGTCCTTGTTGATTTCCTGATTAAGTGAAAGGAAATGGTATTATTGTGTCTATGATTTTAGTTAATGGCATTTATGATTTGTATTTAATGGCAATGCAAAATTATATTCCGTTAATGTACAACGATTTTCTTATTTATCAATGATAGAAAATATGTAATTCCCTTTTGGTGCATTCCATTCCATGGTGAATAAGGTACAACGACCTGCTTAATGGAATTGCAATTGTATTTACTAGCTTTACGATTACATTTTTAACCACAACGATTTTATAGTTCCATTGGGTTGTGTGTCTGTGCATGTTTTTTTTTTCTTTTGAGACAGCCTTAGTCGCCTGTGTGACTGGCACTTGGACTGCCCTGTGTTCCAACTTGCCTTGGGTCCGCTTTGTTACCCTTTTTAGGAGTACGTTTCATTTATTGATGGTCTGTCAGGACTACATTTTCATTTTTATATTCCTGAGTTGATGGTATTTAACTCTCGCTTGTGTTAACGTTTGTCACTTATTGACATCCCTTCTCTAATTTGATTGAAACACATTCTAATTTGGGTCGTGTTTTACCTAGTTAGCCCAGTGACTTGTCATCTACACGTCTTCTATTTTTTTTAATTGACAGCCCATGAATAATGTATACTTTAGTTGCAGCAATGGAATTTATACAAATTATTAGCATATTTAGACAACCTCTTCATTTGATTAGACAACCATTAAATTGTTTAGACAACCCCTTAACTAAATTAGAACAGTCTTGTCCTTTATTTTTAACATTGATTAAACTGAATTTTAAATTAGAATGTAACTATGATTATAGCATTAGTATTAACTTAATTAAGATGGCTAAATTTGATTTGCATTTATGGTTAAATTGATGTTACATGGATGACCCAACTATGATTTTGACTTGCTCCTTGATACGCTTTTAATGTTAAATTAGACGGTCAGTATTGACTATTTTAAACGTGATTAATGGTGGGTTGTTGACGAAGTCTTGTGTTGGTTAGCATCTTTCTTGTTTCATACTCTTGTGTCTCGTCGACCTATTGTTGGGGTGTGGGTCCAGTCTAGTGTCAATTGTTTCGCCTCCTAGCACGTCAGATTTATCTAGAGTCCTCGGTCCAGATAAGATGTGTTGTACCAAGGTTATTGACATGTATATCACATGGGGATGGCATGATTCCTGATGAGGGGATCATGGTGCGCCTTATTGGATGGCGGCGATCGAGAACTTGTCCGGAGTCGGTGTGTTCTGTGTGAGTGTTGTCAAGCATTGTAAGTTGCCTTAGGCGCATGGATGGAATGCCTTCTTGCATTTGGTGCGCATGTTTTGAGGTCTAGTATTGTTCGTCAAGGTCATTGTGTTGGGAGGGGGATGTTTTCCCTTAGCTTGTAGGCGTGTCTTGTTTCCATCGGGCGGGTATTCATTCCTCCTTGTGGTTCTACGCATGTTTTGCCCAGTTGCCCTTATGCTTGTGTGTGGAGTCATAGTAGCTTGTTGCCTGGACTATGTGATTGCATTCATCGTCAGTTGTGTGGTTAACTATTGTTGTCGTCACCATATTGACTTTCAAACAAAAACAAAAAAAATTTCACACTTCTTCTTCGCTTGTAGTCGCAAAGAAGGGATCTTTACATTTGGTATCATAGCAGGTTCAACCCGCGACTTGGGATCACTACATCTTTCGTTGTTATGATTTGATTATAATTTTTCTAATTAAGTTGACTTGTATTCGTGCAGGTAATCATGGTTAGAGGACGCCATGGAGGCAGACGATGGGGTGCTAAGGGAGGAGGCGTGATTCCTTCAATAGTGTCCACGCCTTAGGGTTCTAACCCCCAGGGAGATGAACAGGTTGTCGGGCAGGAGCAAATAACAATGGGTGATGTGGTTGGAATGATGAGATCTTTTCAGTGCATGTCTAAGGCACTAATTAGCCATTTTGACAAAGATGAGGCCAGAGCGTTGGCATCCCCTGAGGGTCCACCGCGTGCTCCGGTCAGTACTGGTAGCATTCACCGTGAGCTCGAGAAGGTCAAATTTCCTGAGTTATTTGGTGCCCCGGATGGCACAACCACTGAGGCATGGATGGATAATATGGCGATGTGCTTTGTACTTCACGAATTTACCTCCAACATGAAGGTCTACATAGCGGTCTTTCAACTGAATGGGAGCGCTCTTCTATGGTGGAAGGCATTCCTACCACAACTGAACATGGTCTTCGAAGACGTGGCATGGGAAATGTTTGAGGAACAGTTCTAAGAGAGGTACCTATCAGAGGAATTCATTGAGCATCAGCTAAATCAGTTCAACGCCTTATGACAGAGCAGCCGTACGGAGCCTGAGTATGAGGCCCATTTTATGGATCTGATCCGGTATGCCCTGCATATTAACACTGAGAAACTTAAGGTCAACAGGTTCATGTTCGGCTTTAATGGAAACATACGTGAAAACGGTAGGATTCATATGCCTCAAACCTTGCATGATGTCGTCCAAAAGGCCCTCATAGAAGAGGAGGAGCTTATCAGTGGGGATCAGAGCAGGACTCTAGCAAGACCAATAGGGCAGGTGTCATTTGGTGCGTAGCAGTATCAGACACCAGCCAGACATACGCTAGGATATTGTGGCTTCCAGAGGGGATCCACTTTCACTACACCTCGACGACCAACGCCTTAGCAGCAGACACCTTATCGGGGACCACAGCATCAGCAACAACATCGACCGCAACAACAACAGTTTAGGTCCATTTAGTAGAACAAACCAGGATTCTAGGTCGGTGGGTCATCATCTTCTACTTCGGGTACCGGGAGTACTGGACCGAAGAAGGGGTGTTGGACTTATGGGGAGCCACACTACCAGCGTGATTGCACAGTGGAGAGGAATAGAGCACCTAGATCATTCAGACCCACTATCGTGGGAGATTTGGGCAAGGCCCATCAGATTCATGCAGCAGTGAATAACGACCAGGCAGAGCACCAGTCGACTATGCTCGAGATGTTAGGTATCGTCATTGACCAGACACGTAGTATTTTGATAGATCACGGTGCTACCGAGAGTTTCATTTTTGGTGCAGTGCTAAAAAGTATTAAGGTAAAGTCAATCAAACAGAATGATTTTAGCTTCATAGAGATGGCTTATGGAGCCAAACAAAAGGTTGGAGGAAAGGTTACGGGAGGCATCCTTAACCTGGGAGATTTTTTCACCAGGGCCAACATGTACATCACGATCTTAGGATCTTATGATGTCATGATTGGTATGGACTGGTTGGAATCGCATGAGGCAATACTCAACTGCAAGACAAAATGGTTGAGCTTGGTCGATGATGAGGGGAAAAGACACGCGATTGTAGGACGAAACCAAGGAGTTTCCCTGAGGTTTATCTCTTCCTTGCAACTACAGAAGAGCATGCGCAAGGGATGTAAGCTTTATGCGATCCTTGCGTTAAACAAGAAGGGAGTAGCGAAAGGTCTAGAACACCTTCCTGTGGTGAGAGAGTTTGCAGACGTCTTTTTGGAGGAGTTACCTAGTATGCCGTCGGAGAAGGAATTGGAGTTTACTATAGACCTAAAACCGGGGACTGAACCGATAGCTAGAAAGCATTATCGGATGTTGACCCCGAAGTTACAGGAGTTGAGAATGCAACTGAAGGAGTTGTTGGACCTGGGACTGATACATCCAAGTATGTCATTGTGGGGTGAGCCTGTTATTTTCATACGAAATAAGGATGGGTCATGGAGGCTCTGCATTGACTACCATCAATTGAATAAGGCAATGATCAAGAATCAGTATATGTTGTCGAGGATTGATGATCTGTTCGATCAGATGAAGGGCACGATGGTGTTCTCAAAGATTGATTTGAGATCAGGATACCACCAATTACAGATTAAGGAGGATGCATCCCTAAGACCGCCTTTAAGACGAGGTTTGGGCATTAAGAGTTTATTGTTTTACCATTTGTACTAACAAACACCCCAGGGGTATTTATGAGTTTGATGAACGAGGTGTTCCACGAGTATTTGTATAAGTTCATCCAAGTATTCATTAACGATATTTTGTTTTACTCTCGGATGACGAAGGAGCATGACGAGCATTTGCACTTGGTACTACAGTGTCTGCGAGAGCACAAATTGTATGGGAAGTTGTCCAAATGCTCATTTTATCAATCGAAGATTCACTACTTAGGGAATGTCATCTCTGAAAAAGGTATCTCCATGGATCCAACAAAGGTCGAGGCTATTATGGAATGGCCTGCGTCGATGAACGTCCCGGAAGTACGTAGCTTCATGGGTTTAGTAGGTTACTATCGACGATTCGTCGAGGGATTTTCGAAGATAGAAAATCCGATCACGGAGTTGCAGAAGAAGAAAAATAAGTTTTTTTGGACCGAGAAATGCGCGGAATATTTTAGGAGGCTCAAGGAGCTATTGAAAATGGCACCGATACTAAAGGTCCCTGACATGGACGCAGACTTCTTGGTATGCACTGATACATCCAAGGAAGGCTTAGGTGGAGTCTTGATGCAAGACGGTCAAGTGATCACATACATCTAGAGGAAACTGAGAAGGCATGAGGAAAACTACAAGACGCATGATTTGGAGTTGTTAGCCATCGTATATTCCTTGAAGGTTTGGAGACACTACCTTGTTGGACAAAAATTTGAACTAAAGACGGATCACTATGGACTACAATACATCTTTATGCAAAGCAACCTGAATGTGTGACAACAACGTTGGTCGGAATTACTTAGCGAGTACGAATTCAAGATTACTTACATAAAAGGAATGGTGAACCGAGTGGCAGATGCATTAAGTCGGAGACCATGCATCTTTTCAGTGTTGCCTCTTCAGATGAATCTACGTGAAAAGATTCTAACTTTACAGCGTGACGATGACTGGTACAAAGAGGTTGAGGGTTTTCTCGAACAAAACGCAATGATGGTACCAAGATTTGAAGGATTTACGTTTGATGACAATGGATTATTGAGGTTTAAAAATCAGATTTACGTACCATTGAACAACAAGTTGAGGATTTTGATCCTAAACGAGGCTCATAGAGCAATGTACATGGCTCACCTAGGAGTCACAAAGATGAGGGAAGACCTTAAACCCTTATTCTTCTGGAAGGGAACGAAGGAAGATATAGTCAACTATGTGGCCAAATGTCTAGAATGTCAGCAGGTAAAGGCTGAACATAGACATCCAGCAGGATTACTACAGCCACACGCTATTCCAGAATCAAAATGGGAGGTTATTTCGATGGATTTGATTGTTGGATTTCCACTGACGGCAAGGAGACATGACTCGATTTTTCATAGTAGTAGACACTCTGACAAAGAGTGCTCACTTTATTCCTATGTGTACGACGTATCAGGCACCTGACATAGCTAGAGTTTTCATCAGTGATATTGTGAGGCTACATGGTGTGCCTAAGAGGATTATATCCAATCAAGGATCGGTGTTTACTGGATGATTTTACACGAGTTTCCAAGAGGCCTTGGGAACCCAACTCAACTTCAGTACTGCATATCACCTGGAGACTGACGGGAAAACCAAACAAATGAAACAGACCTTGGAGGACATGTTGTGCATGTACGTGATAGACCAACAAAAGCGTTCGGAAGAATTATTGCCACTGATATAATTCGCTTATAACAACAATTACCAAAGCACCATTAAGATGGCGCCTTTCAAGTTTCTTTACGGGCGACCATGTCGTATGCCTTTGAGTTGGGATCGACTTGAGGATAGGATCCTGGTGGGACCAGAAGCGATCCAAGAAATGGAAGATCAAATGAAAAAAAAAAGACAAAGGATTAAAGAAGCGCAGAATCGGCATAAGACTTATGTCGATGTGCACCGTGTCAACCGTAGTTACCAGGTTGGAGATCGAGTCTTCTTGCAGGTTAGACCGCATAAGAGTTCAATAAAGTTGGGAAAGGGAGATAAACTCTCTCCTAGGTTCGTGGGACCTTTCAAGATCATGGAAAGAAAGGGGCCAGTGGCCTATCGACTAGCCTTGTCTGATTCCTTGAGGTGTATGCACGATTTTTTTCACATATCTGTTTTAAGACATTATATTAGTGATCTTGCACATGTTATTGACATGAGTTCTTTGCAGGTATCGGATGAGGGGGTGCTCACGGATGAGTCGATCCGCATATTGGATCATCGCATTCGATAGCTACGATATCGAACAATAGAGTAGGTCAAGGTCCAGTGGGACAGCTATAGTTCACACTCCGCGACCTGAGAGGATGCATATGATATGCGCCAATAGTTTCCATTTTTGTTTGATAGAAGACCTATGATACTGTGATACACATTATTTCAGCACTTATATACTGTGAAACTTCGGGACGAAGTTTATACCAAGAGGGGGTGTATGTAACATCCTTCTCTTGCACGCACTGAGCGAACTTATTCTTTGAGGACACTTGCTTGCAAGTGATCCGTATTATTATACTATTAAGCATTTTATTTTGATTATGAGGCCTTATGGGTTGATGACATGTTGTTTTGTTTCATTGACATAGACAGGTGCTATTGACTCGGTTTTACTGAGTGTGCAAGATTTTGGACCTTGAGGATGTATATGCATCGATAGAACCCCTTGGACTCTGGATCGAGTCGGGGAGTGGACTATTGGGGTTTGATTGTTGTATATATGATATTTCTGCATCTGATTAGATGATATGATTATGGATATATTTCTGACATGATTCGTTCATGATGCAGGCTGACGATGGCTTATTGACCAGACTCACATGTGGAGTAGAGGAGTCACGCAGGACTACCAGAGATGTTGAGGGAGAGATGTGGACAACAGCCCTGCCACAGCCTACTATCACTCCCACCATGGCTTGAACTGTAGGTTAACGGTTACCTAATTCAAGAGGACTCATGATGCCGTGAGGGAAGACTGTGACAGTCACTCATGATGAGTCTAAGGGGCGTGCAATAAGGCAGGGGCCGTATTCCTTAGATACCCTTAGTCTCCCACAAGATCACCTGGCAGAGTATTGACTCCAGGGGTTTTTGATGTCTACCAAGTCAGTTGAGAGGCAGGTGGCACCCTTAGATCACGTGGTGTGTCTGAAGGGCACGTCGTGCAAGAGAAACATAAAGAGGTGAGTGGCACCCTTGGAGCACCTAGTGCGTCCTGAAGGGCACGTCGCGTTGTTATTTAATATTTGGATAAACCTAGATGGATTTAGGATGAACACCATGTTAAGGAATATTTAAAACTTTTCCCTTAATAAAATGTGACCCAGCTTAGGAAAATAAAGTCTAGGTCTAAATTATACTGGTGGTAAAATTTTATCTATTTATTTAAAAATAAAAATAAAAATAAAAATATCTATATATATAAAAATAAAAATAAAAATAAAATAAATAATAATGATAATCTTCATTAATCTTGTTACAAGAAGGGGGTAAGCAATTAAATTGAATTATAAAAATCTTTTGGGATAAAATTTTAAAAGGGGAAATAATTGTTTTACTATATTATGTTAATTAAAAATGTATTCATTCAAAAGAGAAAGGGAAAAAGGGTAAGTTTATGCACATGCCTTTTTGAGTTTAAATAAAAATGGGAAAGAGGGAAATCTAAAATAATTAGGAAACTAGAAAAAAGCGGGAAACATAAAAAGAAAAGGGAAACTCAAGGAAAAGGCAAATAATCTAACTTAGTAAGGTATCTAGCATTTAAGAACTTTATAATTTAAACTCAACTAGTAAATTAATAAGGGGAAAAGTCATTAAAACTTGTAAGGGGATATGGGGAGACCTAGGAGTGATTCTAGGAGTGCCTTTAGGTGAGTGAGGAAATAGGGGTAATTAATTAATTAATGAAATTAATTTATGGAGGATTGAAGGGGATGGGTGACACATGTAAGGGGAGGATTTTTATGAATTAATTTATTAAACATTAAATAAAATGGGATTTTGGGAAAGTAAGGGACTTCGAAACTCTACATAATGGAGGGAGGAAAATGATGAGGGATCGCTTTTGTTTTGTGTAACATTACGTTGTACAAATCTATACTTGACTGACTTAGCTTGTGGGAGTTGGGATACCCAACTCGGTGAGGAGTGGTAGCTCGGCCTTGTGAGGCAAGATGGGAGCTAGTTAATTCTTTGGATAGTGTGTGTGGCCCCTTTGTGGCTCGGGGGGCTAAGGAGGAAGAAGAGTACCCCTAGAGTTGGTTGGGAGGTACTAGTGAAGTCTCATTGGTCGGCAAGCGGGAGTTGCACGAAGTGCATGGGACATCAACTTGGAGCGGGCGACTGGGCAACGATACGCTTCCTTTATTTTTGCATGGTAGATTGTTAGTATGATTTATGCTTTTAGATATGCATGTTTAATTGGGTAAGGAAAATGATTGTATGAGCATTCTAGTTGATGACTAAACTTTTCCCATAGTCTTTAGCTCGATGATTGATTGACTCCCATGGCCTTCGATTCCCGACATGTCTTGACTGCCCTATGGTTTATTGATTTGTGATGATTGTGGTTGTTTTTGCCTTTCTTCCTTAGCTCATCAGTCCTCTCCTGAGCAGTCGGCCAGGAGCCTAATCTACGATCGTCACTTCATCATTAATAGACCTATGGATCTCAACACCCTGTTTTTTTGTGCCTAGATGATGAGTGAAGGGTGTTCCTGTCAGCCGTCTAACTTTGTTGTTTGTCCTTGGCTGATTGTTTGTCTTGCACCTTCTAGAAAAAGTATCTCTGTGTATGGATTTATTTGCATCCTTGTTGGTTTATCTCTGCGCTTGTTTTTGTCTCCGCATCTTAAGGGATTAACCTTGGATTTTCTCCATGCTTGGGATAATAGAACCTTTGCGGTCATTTCAATGAATTTTCCCATGGATCTTTGCTCTTCTCTTACTGTTGTCTATGTTTTATTGTTTTATCTGTCTATGTTATTGCACTAATCCCAACGCTTATTTGGTGTATGGACTACGATTTTTTTATTTTACTGACTGAGATTCCTTAATTATTGACTGCCATTTTACATCGTGACTGCAATCTACAATTCAATTTTTTTTTCATGTACGATTTCATAATGAGCAAATTATATAAGGAGCCAATGTTTATAGTTTTAGACAGCTTTATCATTTTTTATAGAAAATCGTGTGGTAGTGTACCAAAATGTTCTTGTTGGACATCGATTGTATTTGGATTTTGGACAGTGAGTTTTTATAACTGAAATGGTAGCGAATATATCTGTCGAATGACTGTGTTTTTTTAACATTTAGGGCAGTAAACTTATGTTAACTGATAGCGAAATTTTCTTGGAAGACTGTGTTTCCATGTTGTGTTAGCAGTGTTGTAATTTAACTGAGTTTTAATTTATTAGCATTCACCCAGTAGTATGTAGGGTTCACGTTTTTCTCTAATTTAATGCACAGAGACTTATTTTCTTAAACCGTTTTACTGAAACTTCCTTAAGTATGCCTAGCATTTAATATATTTTTAATGTCATTCTTAATTTATGACCACGATTTGGACCACAATTTCGCCATTAAATGTTGACTGGGTTTGTCGCTGGAATGACCATGAATTTTCCCTTAATTAATGACTGAGTTTCCCACTAGAATGACCATGAAATTGCCATTTAATGATGACTTCATTTTGTTGTTGAATGGCCACTATTTGCCTTAAATTTTAACTGTGTTTTTATATATTTTTTTATGGTTTTAAATTCGTTGAATACGTTTTGATAGCGAGCTGCTCCTTGAGTGAAATCAGAATTTCTTTACCGTGTCGTGTCCTTGTTGATTTCTCAGTTAAGTGAAAGGAGATGGTATTATTGTGTCCACAATTTTAGTTAATGGAATTTACGATTTGTATTTAATGGCAATGCGAAATTATATTTCGTTAATGTATAGTGATTTGCTTATTTATCAATGACAGAAAATATGTAATTCCCTTCTGGTGCATTCCATTCCGTGGTGAATAAGGTACAGCGACCTGCTTAATGGCATTGCAATTGTATTTACTAGATTTATGATTATGTTTTTAACCACAACGATTTTACAGTTCCATTGGGTTGTGTGTCTGTTCACATTTTTTTTTCTTTTGAGACAGCCTTAGTCGCCTGTGTGCCTGGCACTTGGTCACTTGGATTGCATTGTGTTCGGACTTACCTTGGGTCCGCTTTGTTACCCTTTTTAGGAGTACATTTCATTTATTGATGGTCTGCCAGGACTGCATTGTCATTTTTATATTTCTGAGTTGATGTTATTTAACTCCCGCCTGTGTTAACGCTTGTCACTTATTAACAACCATTCTCTAATTTGATTGAAGTGCATTCTAATTCGGGTCGTGTTTTACCTAGTTAGCCCGGTGACTTGTCATCTACGTGTCTTTTGTTTTTTTTAATTGACATCCCATGAATAATGTATACTTTAGTTACAACAATGGAAGTTATATTTACTTTATACAACATATGATTAGCATATTTAGACAACCTCTTCATTTGATTAGACAACCATTAAATTGTTTAGACAACCCTTTAACTAAATTAGAATAGTCTTTTCCTTTAGTTTTAACATTGATTAAACTGACTTTTCAATGAGAATGTAACTATGGTTATAGCGTTAGTATTAACTTAATTAAGATGGCTAAATTTGATTTGCATTTATGGTTAAATTGGTGTTACATGGATGACCCAACTATGATTTCGACTTGCTCCTTGATACGCTTTTAATGTTAGACGGTTAGTATTGACTATTTTAGACGTGGTTAATGGTGGGTTGTTGACGAAGTCTTTTGTTGGTCAGTGTCTTCCTTGTGTCATCCTCTTGCGTCTCGTCAACCTATTTTTGGGGTGTGGGTGCAGTCTAGTGTCAATTGTTTTACCTCCTAGCGCGTCAGATTTATCTAGAGTCCTCGGTCCAGATAGGATGTGTTGTACCAAGGTTATTGACGCATCTATCACCTGGGGACAACATGATTCCTAATGAGGGGATCATGGCATTCCCTATTGGATGGCGGCAATCGAGAACTGGGTCAGAGTCAGTGCGTTCTGTGTGAGTGTTGTCGAGCATTGTAAGTTGCCTTAGGCGCATGGATGGAACGTCTTCTTGCATTTGGTGTGTGCCTTGATGTCTAGTCTTGTTCATCAAGGTCGTTGTGTCGGGAGGGGGATGTTGTCTCTTAGCTTGTAGGTGTGTATTGTTTGCATCGGGTGGGTAGTCATTCCTCCTTGTGGTTCTACACATGTTTCGCACAGTTTCCCTTGTGCCTATGCGTGGAGTCATAGTAGCCTATTTCCTGGACTGCGTGCTTGTGTTCGTTGTTAGTTGTGTGTTTAACTGTTGTTGTCATCACCATCTTTCCTTTCAAACAAAAAAACAATTCCACACTTCTTCTTCGCTTGTAGTCGCAAAGAAGGGGTCGTTACATTTGGTATCAGAGCAGGTTCAACCCATGACTTGGGATCACTACATCTTTCATTGATATGATTTGATTATAATGTTGCTAATTAAGTTGAATTGTATGTGTGCAAGTAATCATAGTTAGAGGACGTCGCGGAGGCAGACGATTGGGTTCTAGGGATGAGGCGTGACACCTCCAGTAGCATCCACGCATGAGGGGTCTAACCCCAAGGGAGACAAACAGGTTGTCGGGCAAGAGAAGATAGTAGTGGGTTATGCGGTTGGAATGCTGAGATCTTTTCAGCGCATGTCTAAGGCACTGATCATCCGTTTGGACATAGATGAGGCCAGAGCATTGGCACCCCCTGAGGGTCCACCGCGCACTCCGGTTGGTACCGGTAGCATTCACCGTGAGCTCGAGAAGGTCAAATTTTATGAATTCTTTGGTGCCCCGGACGACGCAGCCGCCAAGGCATGGTTGGAGAATATGGTGATGTGCTTTGCACTTCACAAATATACCTCCAATAGGAGTTCTATATATTTCAAAATAATTGATCAAAGCATTGAAAAGTTATATAGACACTAGTTGAGTAACCCTTCTATGAATAGAAAAGGCTAAACTAAAAAGTTGATCAAACAAAAATTTGAAAAAAGTAAAAAAAATAAGCATATTCAACAAAAATAATCTTGAACACTTATATATAAAAGACCCAACATAAAAACAAATTAAAACTCACTAATATGCAATGAACATACATTTAAGAATCATCGTGAATAGACACATCCTTCTCAGGTATGGATGAATCCTCCTCAATCCCAATCTCCCACACTCTCTTATCCACATTATGTTCAAGCACACTCTCATGCACTCTCTTCTCCACGTTGCCTTATAACACATTTCAAATTTGTACATTTGAAAATTAAATTTAAATGATTTTAATACATTAAATTGTAGTTTTAAATTTTGAAACATGTAATACATGTGATGTGCCAACTTGAATATCAATAAATTATACCCACCATACCCTAAGATTCGATAATGTAACAGCCCCGGCCGTTACAACACAAAAACGTCATATAACGGGTAAAAAAATATTTTTTTTAAAGCGTTAGGAAAATAACGTCAACAATAAATTCATAGTGACACAACTCGATGATATCATAGTAAATTAATATCGCACGACACATAAATGTAAAAGGCATAGCATATTAGCACATCACTTGGAGCAAATTAAGACAACACTCATCAGATAAAGAATATAAAATGACAACCCGCCCATTCTTACCCTACAAGGTTAGGACCTCCACGACACATAAGCAACGCTGAAGCCCAGGTTCCCATTGATTTTCACCATTTAAGGTCTCAGGGATGGTGATTGTTCTGAGGAAAAGGAGGTGTCTACATCCCACACGACACAATCAAATCCAAGCCGACTAAGCTACATAACATCATCAACGATCATCAAGACGTAATAGCATTATAATAAACCAACACATGTAACATAAAATTCCATGGCGCAAGAAAACTTAAATACTAAAACCATCAAGCAACGACATGAGTTGAGGCGCAATAATCTACTTATTAATTTTTAAGGCGTAAACAAAACTACTTAACTTTCAGACACACAATTAAATCATTTATCAAATTACAATAATCAACATCAATATCAAGGTAAGAACAGGACCCATTGCCAGGTTAACATATTCACTTATCGATCAATGTGCACAATGATCCAATCGTAAGGAAGCGAAACAGAATCGTAAAGAAAGGAAACAGTTTAATAAATTTAAATTGAACCAACCTTTAATCTAGATTAATGATAGACTGAAATATAAATTTTAAGAGGGAATGAACTTTAATATCTCCCTGAGGCTCTTGATAACTTCCCAATTATAAGTATTATTAATTAAAGTGCAGGGGAAAATAAGTGTAAGTAATATCGGGATTGAGTGTTAGCTTCCCGAATTTAGACAAGCGCACCAGAATCAGGTTCTAGAGGTGTGGAAGGGAAACAACATGTGAACCTTTAATGAGACATGAAATTGAACGAAGGCTCAGGGCTCGGCTTCAAAACTGGAATGCCAGCTACCTCCTAGTAGAGCGTTGAGCAAGTGGTAATTAAAGTCTGAGTAAAATAGTAAAACAAAACGTTGGTAAAAGATTATGGCTGACTCTGGAATAAATTAAAAGGAGGCATGTCACTCTTCTCCATGCATTGAGCAAGGTACATTTTAAAATTAAAGGATCGGACGGTGGCCCATAATGCATTCATCCACTAGGGAAAATCAACATACAGGTCGAAGCCCAGCAACATCATCAAGGACCGTCCAAGCAACACCACTTACATCCACAGTCAACTCTTACTGTTTTTTTATGTAACTTTCACAACATTGCAAGTTGGTTATTAGATTGTTCTATTCTGACTTATGTGGTAGTACGTGCATCTTCTTCAAGGATGTTATCTCATCCTGCTTTTTTTTAAACTAAAAATATCAATCTTTATAGCACTGTAAATTGGTTATTAAATTATTCTTGTCTAACTTAGATGACAGTCCATGCATCACAGTCAAGATATTGCTTGATTTTGAATAAAATTCTACTACTTATCACATAGCAAGTTCTTTGTCACATTTTATTCTTATGAATAACATGGTAGAAAGAATTTTAAATGTTTTAAATCCAAAAGGGAAAAAGCATGATCACACAGTCGCACTGCCCTTAAAATGCATGACCCTGAAAATACACAAGTTTTCCGGAAATTCAACTAGTATGGTTACTAGTTAAAAAAATTATCAACACTACAGAGTCATCCTTAGCGGCCGAGGAATTACGAGAGCTTCATATTTGAATATTCTCTAAAGTTTTTAAATCTTACAAGCAGTAACTGAAATAACTGTCCACAACCGGAGCTACTTGTGTTTCACGTTAGGGTTCCACAGGGACGAATATGTCTAGTTAAAAAGAATCCATATCACAAGCACTACCTTCCAATTCTCTACACCTTAATCCGTGCTATCTCGCTAGATAAATAGCTAAAGGTTTGAAGATTGAAATAGGGAATACATGATTGGTTGTGTGTAAAGAACATCACTAGTACTGTCAATTAGTTATCAAGTCCATGATCTAAGAACCAACAATACAAAGCAAGCACCCAAGACCAACACCAAGACTAAGCGTTAAGTCACAACTAGGGAGGAGCCCACAAGGAAGACCAGTCAAGCACAAAGGAGCCCAACGCCATTACTCTCTCACACTCAATACAACATACATTCTTTTTCTACGGGAAGTATAATGAGAAACCAAAAACGTTGAGAGCAGAATTTCAGAAATAAGAAAAACGCAATGAGCAAAATGCATCAAATCACAAACTAATTACTAGCGAAACAAGAAGGCGCAGAGACAGAAAATGAGTTTCACAAGATGAGAGAACAAGAGGTAAACACTCAAGCACAGAGAGTAAGCACGACCCAATGACAGTGGAGGAAAAATATGCAAACTTTTAAATTAACCATGGTTTTTTCATTATCAAATCCACACAAAACAAGTGCACACACATCCATCTTCACGGAGCCATTACAATTGTTATCAACATATGAATTCACATTTTTTAAAACTACTTTCAAATGAAAATTTAACACGCGTACCGTAACCGAAGTTGCAGAATCCGAAGTGGTTTTCTTGCACTCACTCTTCGTCCAACTCTTGCTTGCTAACCGTTGAGACCTCACCAATACCTCCCAACCAACGCTAGGGGTAATCTTATTCCCCCTAATCCCCTCGAGCCGCAAAGGGGCCACACACACAAACCAGAGAAAGATAGCTCCCAACTCGCCTAGCAAGGTAGAGCTACCACTCTCTATTCGAGTTGGGTATCCCAACTCCCACAAGAAAAATCAGTCAAGAGTAAAATTCGGCAGTGTAACTGTATGCATACCAGACGTGATCCATTCCCCTCCTCTACCATTTCTTTTATAGAGTTCTCTTAGTGACTAGTTGTCAAAATGCACATTTAATTCTTTTTATTATATTTTTATTTGAAAAATTATCCCTCGTACACTTGTCACCAGATCCCTTAGTTGCACTAGAAAATAATTTAATTAATTAAATTAATTTTCCAATTTCCCTCACCCACCTAAAAACGTTCCTCGATGTCCCTTTATTCCTTCAAATTCCCTTAATGACTGACATCTTTCTTAAATCTTAGTTGAGTTCTAAATTGGAAGGTTCTCTAGACTAGATTCCCTACTACGTTCCACATTCCTTTTGTATTTAAGTTTCCCCTTTTTGGTCTAAGTTCTAAATTAGAAATTTTTTCACATAGCCAACAATTAATTTTTTTTGGATGAAATCTTTCTCCTTTAATTTTTAATTTGATTTTTCTTAATTGATTAATTAGTTTTAGTCCTTATACCCCAATTAGACCTATGCTCTAAATTCAACTAGGCTTAGCAAAATTGTTTTTAAGGGAAAAATTGTAACTTTTAAACTTTACTTAGGAAACATTTATTTTAAGGTTGACCAGGTCAAAATGAGATATTGTTTTCTAGGTATCTAGGTTTATTGACTCACCAGTATTAAAACCATGACGTTCCCTTCAAGATGCACTACATGCTCCAAGGGTGCCACTCGCTTTCATTCATGTTTCATTTATGTGACGTGCCCTTCAAGACGCACTGTGTGATCCAAAGGTGCCACTCACCTTTTGAATGATTTTGGTAGATGTCCCCCCTTGGAGTCAATACTCTGTCAAGCAAACTTGTGGGAGACTAAGTGTCTCTAAGGAATAAGGGCCATGTGTTATTGCGCACCCCTTAGAATCTTCACGAGAGATTGTCTCGATCTGCCCTCTTGACATCGTGGATATATCGAGCTGGGTAATCGTTAACCTACAGTTCGAGCCACGGTGGGAGTGCTAGTAGGTTGTGGCAGGGCTGCTTCCACACCTCTCCCTCAATATCTATGTTTATAGTGCGTGACCCCTTTACTGCAAATGTGAGTCTGATTAGAAAGTAATCGCCATCCTACATCCATCAACGAAACATGTCAGCGATCCAAAATCAACATCATAATATACTAGTCATATGTCACATATGCAATAACAGAATACTCAAACCATAAAAAATCCACTCCCTAACTCGATCTGGAGTCCAATGAGGTCCATCGATTCCATCGGCATCCTCAATCTGTCCAAAGTCTTGCACACTTAGGAGAAACCAGTCAATAGCACCTGCCAATACAAATATAATCAAACAACATATCATCATATCCACAACATCATCATAACCCATAAGAGAAACAATCAATCATATAATAAAGTGGATCACTTGCACGCAAGTGTCCTCAAAGAATAAGTCTAATCAGGTGTGTGCAAGAGTAGGATGTTACAAAAAAATTATATATTGTTTAAGACATTTTCCTTTTAAATTAATAATTTAAATGATATTGAAATTTTCATATATAATTAAATTTGTTTTCAACATGCAATGATACCTGTGAACTCCCACCCTCTTCAAACTCTCCCAATGAGAATTGGGACAAGCATGCCCAATTAGTAGGAGATGGAATAGGGATCTGTGAAAAATACAACTAAGAACTAAATCTAGGATTCAATGTGTTCACATTAATACAAAAACATAAATTTCATGTTGTTGATTATTCAAAAGATTGGAGATTGGACAACTAAAGTGATTATATGTGGATATTAGAAAACGCATACCTGATTCAACCCATCCAAATTTAAACTCGTGGAATCAAGTTCCCTATTTAATGGATATTCATTTAACATATGAACAAACTATAATTAATGATGATAACAACTCAATTATTTCTAAAGATACAATGATATGTATGTATATCTAGAACTACAAGAAAACTATCCTCAAATGCATACAAAATTTACTAACTATAACACATACCAATCTGATGTTTGGTTCATCATTATGAATTAACACCTTCCAACCATTATGGAAAAAGTTTGCATACTCCTTAAGATCTTCTACTTACATGGTATCTATCTCCTCATATGTTTGTAAACAAAATTGGCTCGAGAATTGGATTCCTCTCTTTGACGGTTCAAACCAACATCAACACCATAAAAAAATGATTCCAAATTTTTCTCAATTGCATTCATAGCCTCCTTGCCAACATCTGATGTATCTTGCAACTCTAAATGTGAGGCAAATGCCCTTGTTGAACAAGATACTAATTTCGTGGAGGACTCTACAATGTTGCATTTCGATATGCCCCTTTCTGATCATATGTTTGTCCTTTACTAGCCCCATAATAATTGGACGGTAGGATGGTATAATCAGGGTGCATGTCCATGAAAAACTCTGCATAAAAGTGTCTAGCAAAGTAATGTGGAACCTCATCATTCCACAACAACTTCCTATATGCTGTAAAAAATATATTATAAAGATGTCCTGCTATGTTGGGGTGCTTAAAATATTGCAACTTCAACATCTTTCGCTTTGGAACCACTTTGAAATTGAACATAGAAAATGCATATTCTTTTGAAACTTTACTTTTTACTACGTCCCATTTATCAGGGCCCATCACCTCTGACTTTCGTCTCCTCATCAAATCAATAAAATATCAATCGTTGGACCCATCTTTTGATATACATCCATAAAGTTTTACAATGAATGAAAAACAATATTCAAGCTTTGTTTACTCTCTCGAGGGAGATCCAAGCTCCTCAAATCATTTTCCAACTTGCTTTTAACACTTGAGCATCATTTGAGGGTTATTGCTTCAGTAAACCCTTCCCAAGGAATCTCACCACCAACATCTGAGAGATAGGTGGATGTAGGCATGTAATCTTTTGTTTCTGGATAACGCCTCATGAATCCACTTTCACCCTCTTCACCAACATTGGAATCTTCATGATACCCACTCTCTCTTTCATTATCTTCCCTAGCATTAAACTCATCCTCTACACATACACATTTGAAATTAATTACAACATTTAACAAAAACATAAGTTAACATAAAAAAAAAATTAAAACACACACACACACACA
>ML782161.1:162615-183548 GCA_009831015.1 Picea engelmannii
ATATATATATATATATATACACAAAAATACAAAATAATTGGCCCTGTCAACCTCCTAAAACACAAACTGTAAATAACTAAAAGATTATTTAATTGGGAAAGAGTTATATTTACCTGGACCAGTGACAATGAAAACAGGCATGTCCCTGTACAATGACAAGCTCGAATTCATCCATCTCCATGTACATGGATAGGCCCAAATTTGGCCCTGACCATATGCAGGGACAGACCTAAATTTAGGCTTGTCTCTGTACATGGACAGGGCCGAATTCGGTCCTGTCAACCTCCTAAAACACAAACTATAAATAACTAAAAAATTATTTAACTGGGAAAGGGATATATTTACTTGGACCAATGGCAACGAACAGCAACGAGCTACAACAACCTCCAGCACCAACCGCTAGAACCAACAACCACCAGCGTCAACATCCACCGGCACCAACCAACAACTAAAACTAATATACATTAGTCAACATTCAAATAGTTTGGGAAATGTGAATGGGGTGATGTGTGGGTGCTATATAAAACATTTTTCAGACGAAACATATTTTCGGTTGAAAGATTCTTTCGACCGAAACAACATTTAGCCAAAAAATGTTACCGGAAAAAAAAATCCTTTTGATTAATATGATACACGACATTCGAGGCCATCATCATGGTACCGTTTGATTTGACGTCTACAGTTTTGATTGTAAAAATTTTCAACCAAAAAAATGTCAATAGGAATTTTGGAGACCCGATTCTCACAAAAGTGTTACCCAAATTCATGATTTCACCCTTAGGTGGTCTACTATTTTTTTGTGATGGTTTCATTTTTTTCTAAATCACTTCCATGTTGTGTTTGATGGGAGAATGGTCTTCCCCTTTGCCTCAAATCTATTTAATTTATTTTTTGATAGGTTTTCGATCACTTGACTAAAATTTGACTACATCCCTCCTAGGTTGATGACTAATGTTCATAAGTGCATGTAGAGATAGAAGTTGTCCAAGAGGTACCAACCAGAGTGGCCATGTAGGCCGATCAATTCAAAGGTATCAGAGTTGCTAGCTAGTGAGAATGATCACACCCTTGATCTTGTACAATAATCGTATGCATGGATGGATTGGTGAGCATGTGTGAACATCCAATTTACTCAGGTTAAGCCACCAAATGCTAGAGGTAGCAATATCGTTATGTTTTAATTAATCTAGTTGCATTTTTTTCTTATTTATTGAACATGTAATTTATTTTAATATTGTGTTTAAATTGTCTAATTATTGGTGTTTACTATTTTGTAGATGTTGGCACGTGTGTTCAATAGGTTCCTCCCAAACAGGATGAGAATATGACTAAGGTTGATGATTTTCCTTAGATACAAAGACTTGTCCTGCAATGTAAGCTAAATAGAAGATTGTGTTAAGTGTTGACAAATTAAATATTTGCAGTGGTGGCTCACCATAGAGTGGTCCTTATCTGAGCTAGGGAGATCATGTAGGACCCTAAACTTGTAAACAATATGGGTGGCACTTCTCCATAAGATGACGTTATTGATGTGACATGTTTTTGGTGTCATCAACCTACACATGAAGAGGTTGAGGGATTTCCATTGCCATTGATCTACTTCTTTGGATTCTTCTACTTTAAATTCTTATGTTGAGGACATTGATCCTCCACTTCCTCCATGTCTTTGATCTCTTGCATGAGCAGACCACCCACGATCTCCTCCACCTCCTCCTCCTCCACCACCACCACCACCTCTTTCATCTCCTACAAGAGTAAACTGGCCACCATCTCCACCTCCAATAGTCAATTGACCACCATCTCCTCGTCCAACAATTGACTAACCACCATATCCACCTGTAATAGTCTACCAAATGCCATCTCCTCCTCCAATAGTTGACCAACCACCATATCCTATAAAAACCAACCAACCAACTACTACACCCATTGCACTCACTACTAATGTTATAGACACTATGGTTGTATCGAGTGATATAGTTTCTGGTGGGGAGATATATTAGATGATACATTATACACATCTGGCAGAGGTACTAATGCCTCTAGCTCTACTGGTGGACCTATCTTATAGTTGTTGTTGACATGTAAATATTTGATTGTTGTCATTTATATTTGACATTTATGTTTGATTTAAGATGTATATTCAACATATATATTGATTTCAGTATTATCGTTCACATATATAATGCATTTCATTGTTCATGTTGTTTTATTTATAAAATGTATTATGTGTATGTTAATGATTTATACTATTAATGATTTCTCTATTTTTAAATTAAATTGGAAATGTATCACTCATTTAAATTTGAGCCATACTTGATATGTATATCTGACATATATTGATTTTGATATTATTGTTCATGTATCTTATGTATTTTCATATCATGTTGATGTTATTGTTGTTTGATTTTTAAAATGTATTGTGTATATTAATTATTAACACCATTAATATTTTTTCTATTTTTAAATCAAATTTGAGATGTACCACTCATTTAAATTTGAAGTGTCATATAATATTTAACTCTAGTTATAATCATTTAATGTCATTTTTCTTTTATAATCATTTAATTCCATTATTAAATGTTTAACCATTTTTTAAGGTGAATTAATTGTTATGTAATTATATACAACATGCTAACATTAAATTATTCAATCAATGATTACACAATTTGATTATTATTTTAAATCAATTTTTTGGATCAAAATATATATTTTTAAATGTATTCTTAAATATCATTATTAAATTTTTTACTAATTTTGATAAAATTAAAATTATTATAGATAAATCTAACAAAATGATTATTCCTCCATTTTTATGTAGTGATAACAACATGCATATTAGATCATGAAAATAATTTCACATCTACAATTAAACATAGGAAAAAATATTTGAATTTTACAATTATCACAAGTAATAAAAATAAATTTACCAGTTCACCATAGATTAATACTTTCAAAACTATTTATTTTCATTCTTAATC
The DNA here is from genome assembly GCA_009831015.1 of Picea engelmannii. Classification (NCBI taxonomy): domain Eukaryota; kingdom Viridiplantae; phylum Streptophyta; class Pinopsida; order Pinales; family Pinaceae; genus Picea; species Picea engelmannii. Next base: position 165,594 of record ML782161.1, read on the forward strand.
CTTGAATCTCAAGTCACTCATGTTCCCATAGAGTAATAATTTTAAGGTTGATTATCATGCTTTGGCATTGAATCTCAAAATGATAGTTCGTGTTAGGTACATGTAAATTAACAATCCACCCTTACACATGGTAGTGGAACCTTAGCCTTGAAAATTGCAAACAACATGGGAGGAAACATATCATTGTGATGGGATCTAGTTATTAATACCATGTTATTGCATCAATTAGGGTGACTATTTTATGGAGGTTAAAGTTGACGATACTTTTGTTAGTTGTATATTAATAGACACTAAACATAATGACACTTTGTTTTCATGCATTCTTTCCCACGCTCGATGTTTCCATACACTTCATTCTCATTATATATATATATATATATATATATATATATATATATATATATATATATATTGGGGGGGAGGTGATAAAGTCCACTTTAACCTACAAGCCATCTAATTTAGCACATAAAAACAATAACATTGGCCATGGGAAGAATGATAAGGCCCGTTGTAACCTAACTTCTTACATTGCAATAAAACATTTAGTACATAAAAAAATTTACACTAGATGTTCTTAGTGTATCTTGTTAAGTATGTATCAAACAAATCTTGATTATTTTATATGCTTGTACTCAATTCACTACTTACTAGGTGTTATTGCAAAAAAACAAAAATGTTTGTACAGATAAAAATCATTGTATTAGTTTAATGTATGACAATAAATATATATCAAAAACACATTTTATGAATGTCCCAAAGGAATAACATGTAGATCTTACAATTAAAATTGAATCATAATTCAAGAGTTTAAAGTTCCAAAATAGTTTAATTTATTTTCAACATGATTGTTGTAAATGGTTGTTAACTTTTCATATCTAACATCATAAATAAAGAAAAAAACTTAATTGACCAATTATACATAACCATCAAAAATTGATGCATCCATAATATAAATTCTGAAATAAAACATGTACATATCACTCTTCATTTCTATCACTCTAATTATCTTCCTCACTCAGCATTATAACATTGTCATTCTCAAAACGATGATCTCGGATCATGTTTTAGTATGAAACACCAACCCTATCCAACACATCCGAGTAAGAAAAAACACTTGATTGAAGTATTTTGGTTAAACATAAGGCTCCTTAGTTTCATCCCACATATTTTTAGAGTTGATACATATTATCCCAATATCAAGATCTTCCTTTATGTTACTCCAGTCAAAGGTATCCCACCACTTTAACCTAAACATAACACACTAGAAAGATGAGAGGTCCACTTGCATGACCTCCTATGTCTTTCCAATGTAACCTAACTTAACCTCTATTAAGTTCTTATCACGGTGTCTAGCATGACTAGATTGGTCAAGCTTAACCTCTCGGTCCATAGGCCAATGCGACACATCCATCATCAACATCCTCAATGCAAAAATAATGTTGATATGCCTACATAAATGGGAACAAATGCACCTACAAAAATGAAAAGGGAAGAGTCATATGTCTATTAACTAGAGCATTAATAAAAACATAATACATATTATAAACCAAACATGCATTATAAAGTGAATAATATACATAGAGAAATTATTACAAAGTTGTTGCGCTCGATCCCTATGTCTAGCGCATCCTCTTCACCACATGGATAATGAAAAAATGTGTCATCTCTTTGGTTAGGTCATCCACCCAAGTGTTGGAAGAGATTATTGGTATATTTTCTTTTAAATGATCAAGATAAGACATGCTTCTATCATTCAACCATTTGAATTATTTATTATCATTGTTTTGTTTCCTTCTATTCTCTTCATACAATGTGGCCCATGGTTGTGTTGCCCCATGTTGTAAATAATGAATTTATTGTTGTTGTTGATTTCTAAATTCATTGATGTATTCATGAAATCAAAATGAATAGTATGCGATCAAATATAATTATCAAGTTTAGAGTAAACATTTACTCTATAGAAATTTGACAAAAGATAAGTGACTTACTCTTTATCATGCACCTTTTTCCATTTATTTTAAGTAGCCCATTTTTCGTTTTGTACTCATCCTAATGGTCATCCCAAACCGCTACACCTGATATGTCATTGATTTGTTGCAAGTACTCATTAGCATAATAGAACAACTTGTATACTATGTACCCTTTTCCATAGACCCCTCAAGTTTCTCTCTTTGTCGAACAAGCCCCTTCAAATTTTCCATGTACCTCTCTATGAAGAAAATCTATTGAAATGAAACCGCCTCGGCTAATTCAACCTCATCAACTATGTGAACTATAAGATGGACTTAGAAATCCATGAAAATCATGGGAATTTACTTCTCAACCATATAAAAAATTTCATCTATCTCTTGATACCATGATAGAATGCTAGCCATGTGAATATCCTTTGATGCAATCCAATGTACAAATGAAAATGATTTGTATATGGTGCATCACAAGTCTTGGGAGAAGTTACGATTCAAACAACACGTGAGTAAAGGATAATGACACTGCAAAATAAACACATATAAAATTAATTGGTATAACACTATGAGTGCATATCATATTATAACCTACACTACAGAAAAAGAAGCATGCAATTGACATACATACCCTTAGAATATTTAGATGGTCATGTGATTTCAACCTTGAAATTTTTTCTTCTATGGTGAAGTAGCATCATAGATTTGGTGTTATAGCCCTAAAATTCCCTACTCATGCATACATGGCATTGGCCTTCCTACTTGCATAATTTTCCAAATCATTGTTGAGGAACTCTATTTAAAAAAACATTTTTTGGAGCATGTGCGTGCCCTGCTGCACTACTACCCGCGTACATACACGTGTTGCATGCTAGAAAACCCGCGTACATATGCTTGTTGCACACTAAACAACCCGTGTATACCTCCAAAAGTTGCAAACAATAAAAATTTGCAAGGAATTTGGTGGAATTTACGGGCCATTGGAGGTTTCCCAACCAATTAACCTGCTATATCCTATCCCCCAACCGAATAACTATCCTTTTGTCATATGAAAGGAGGTCTTGGGGTCTCATTCCACAATCAAGCATTAGAATGGTGAAACTTTGTTGGATTACTGAGAGGGGGGTGAATCAATAATAGTGTAATTATAATCATTTTTCTCCAAATAATCCAATTGTTATATCAATGTAGAATTATTATCCAATAATGAGCAATAAGAAATGGACAATCACACACATACACAGTACACCAGTGTTTTACGTGGAAACCCAGATCGGGAGAAAAAAATGGAATGATTTATCTTATATGTCTTGAATAATTACATTCATTGGAAGCACCAACTTCCTTTGTTTTCCAGCTACAACTGGAAGGAGGCTACAACCCCCTAGTTTCTCAGGCTACAACCTGAGGGAAGATCCAACTCCCCAATTCTCTGGCTATAACCAAAAGGAGGCTACAACCCCCTATGTTCTCCGATTACAACCGGAAGGTGGATACAACCACCTTTCATTTCCCCGTCCTACCGCCCTAAAGTAGAAGTAGAATTATGGAACCATTTTCACACTATCACTGTGAGATATATCGCTGTAAACATGTACCAATAAACCTGAACCATGCATCAATATGTACCTCAACCTGTAATCAACATGTACCGATAAACAAGTGCAACCAAACATGTACCAAATATGTACCAATAAACCTGAACCATGCATCAATATGTACCTCAACCTGTAATCAACCTGTACCGATAAACAAGTGCAACCAAACATGTACCAAATATGTACCAATCATGTGTCAAGTACACATCAACTATGACTCATCAACATGTACCAACATCATCAACTATACACCTCACGTATGTGCCAACTCATCAACTACTTGTCTCAACCATGTACCCAACTTGTACCTCAACCAAAAGCCCTCATCAATTTCATCATCCAAATATGATTTGTAACTCTTTAATAGACCTGGTGTATATGATCACATGCCTACAAACCTTCCTTAACTTTAACAACAAGAGACTAGTATTTTCATCAAACGTTTCTTTAGTCTCACAAGACTAGTTTTGGATTAGTCAACAATCCTAACTTGAAATAATCATAACTTTGTACCTGTAATGAATAAAGATCTGAAACTGATACACAATTTTCTTCAATTTTTTTTATGAAATTCATCCATGTGTCACTACTTGGAACCTCTCATAAAAGGAGTTATGGAAAAAATGGCACACCTTGCTGAATTCTGGCTTATTCTAGAGAGCGCCCTTGTAGAGCATGCCCCGAACGGAATATTTATTGAATTGATATGAAAATATTACATAGAATACTAAAGAATTTATTCTAACCAACACATTTGGTATTACTAAATTTGGATCTTTTATGAAGAATTTATGACGTTTTTACGCGAAACACCTATTTTTTACTAGTTGCAGGACTAGCCACAAACCCTATTTTCCATGGAGTGTAACTCCAAAAATAAAATGACCCACAAGATGAATTTTTTACCAAAGATACTTGGATATGTTTCCTCAATGGAATAGAAATTTCATGGTCTGAATCATTCTAGAAAAAAAATTATTGCGAAAATGGTGAGATGACTTGAAAAAAACATACCTTAGAAAGCATCATCAAAAGAATTTATGCTTCCTTGAATTCCGGCCTTATTTTCTTCACTTTCCTCAGAAATTAGGCTTAGATATATTTTGTTTACCTCAGATACCTATAGGTATTCAATATGCTAAAGTGTTCCTTAAATGAGAGAGCCTTGCTTCTTATTTATACTCTCCAAATAGCTTCCTTAAAAACATCTTCTAGGTCACTTTGCCCACTTTATTTATTTTAGGGTTAAACCACTTCTAATTTCTACATTAAATTTATTATTGAATTAATTTATTTTGTATTCACTTTGAATTATAGTACACTCATCACTTCACTTTCTTATTTACCTTTTAAAATCTCTTAAACCACTTTGACTACTTTGACCTTTTGGGGCTTCTAGATGACATATGAGGGTCCTCCAACTTTGTAAGGCCATAACTCTCAAACCGTGAGGAGTTATGTGACGTTCCACATACAAATAGAAATGGAATGACATGTACTATCCATATATAATAGTATTACCTAAAAATATATCAAAACTCATATTGTTATGCAACAAACAAACTTGGGTCCATTACCCAAACCTGGGTTCTCCAACTTCTCATGGCCATAACTCTCTAACCGTGAGGAGTTATGTGACGTTCCACATACCAACGGAAATGGCATGAAAATAAATATCCATCTAGGATAGTTTCACTGACAAATTCACTGGATTTCATCTCATTATTCCACAAATAAGCATGGGTTCTCTAACCATACTTCTAGGATAACTCAATCCGCAAAGCGTCTTCCCGTAAGGGCTTTCACCATAAGGGGACCACTTTAGAGTTCATCCATTTATAATTATTATCAACCATGACAAGAAAATAATGATTCATCATTACATCAAACAATCTTGGGTCCATTACCCAACCTTTGTGCTACGGGGATTTCTTCAAGGGTTGACACCATTGACAACCAACCTTAATCAACAATCTCCCCCTTTGACATCTATGGCAACACTATGATGCAATAATGAAATCATATCACTCATTCTCCCCCTGGAACCATGCCTCTGTCCTCTACATCTGATAAATCTCTCCCCCTTTGTCATCAATGCCAAAAGTATATTTCCATCCAGGGTTGCTCCCCCTGACTGAACTGTCCTCATATGGTGCTTCCTCGTGTAAATATAAGACATATAAGATAAGCATTCAAAAAGAATTCATTTTGGAGTAGAAATAACTCCAAGTCTTTGGTGAAGATATTCAAAGGATTCTCGTGGAAGTGGTTTTTTGAAGATGTCTGCCACTTGTTCTTTTGTGCCCACATACTCAACTCTAATGTTCTTTTCTGCAACCTGCTCCCGTATAAAGTGATACTTTATTGGAATGTGCTTCGTATTGGAGTGCATCATTGGGTTCTTCGAGATACTGATGACGCTTGTATTATCACAATAGATTAGAATGGGCTCATCATACTCAACCTATATATCTGTCAGAGTTTGTTTCATCCAAATAACCTGTGTACAACATGATGTTCCTGCAATATACTTTTCCTCAATTGTAGATAAAGATATTGATGATTGTTTCTTTCTTAGCCATGATACTAAACACTCACCCAAGTAGAACGTTTCTCCATTGGTGCTTCAACAGTCATCAATACAACCTGCCCAATCTTCATCTGTGTAGGCAATAAGTAATAGATCCTTTCCTTTTGGATACCATAATCCAAACTCTTTTGTTCCTTTGAGATATCTAAAAATCCTCTTCACTGCTAACACATGTGACTCCTTTGGTGCTGCTTGAAATCGTGCCACCTGTCCAACTTCCTGCATTACATCTGGTCTGGATGCTGTCACATATAGTAGGTTGTCAATCATTGACCTGTATTGCCTCTGATTTGTAGACTTTGAATCATCATCTTTTCTCAACTTGCAACTAGTTTGCATGGGAGTGATAGCTGGTTTGCAATATTTCATTCCAAACCTCTTTAGTATTTCTTTGATATAATTGGTTTGAGAAATAAGATTCCTTGGTTTCTTTGACGTATCTGAAGTCCCAAAAAGAAGGATAGTTATCCAAGTAACGACATTTCAAATTCATTTGGCGTATCTTTTGCAAATTTCTGGCTTAACATATCATCATCACTACCAAAAATAATATCATCAACATAAACTTCAATTAATAAAATATTACCTTCACTTACCTTGATGTAGAAGTTGTTGTCTACACTTCCTTTTCTGAACCCTATCTATTGTAGATACTTTTCCAGTCTAGATTACGATGCTCTAGGAGCCTGTTTTAGACCATACAAGGCCTTCTTTAATTTACACACATAATCTGTGTTCTCTGATAGAAATCCTTCTAGTTGTTCAATGTATACTTCTTCTTCAAGTTCCCCATTCAGAAAAGTTGATTGTACGTCCATCTGATATACTTTAACATTTTTGGAGCATGCATAGGCTAAAAGAAACTGAATTGCTTCCATTCTAGAAACTGGGGAAAATGTCTCTTCAAAGTCGATTCCTTCAATTTGTGTGTTACACATCAAAATCACTCAACTGGATAAGTGTCGCATATTCCTCTCAATTGTCGTAAGTGTCGCAACTTCCTTACAACTTTTGCAAGTGTCGCAAGTTGGTTACAAGTGTCGCAAATGTTGTTGGATCATACTGCCATGATGATGACACTAAGGAGGCACTTAAAAAATCTTATGTACTTGGTTTGAAGAAGGAGAACTAGTTCACTAGAGTCAAACAACTCTTAACACATGAAAAGGGCTTCCAATCAAGAGTTTTGAGGGTGAACGCTCCCCTGAAACAGCCTTAGGAGCACTGACGCTCCCCTATAAGGCCTCAGGGAGCGTTATAACGCTTCCTTACCCCTCTGCAGGAGCGTTGCCCACTTTTGAAGCACTGACACTCCCCTTAATCCTCTCTGGGAGCGTTCTAGCGCTCTGATGCCCCTTTTGAAGGAGTGCTCCCTAATCTGGGTCAGTTGTTAGCCCGGTGAGGAGAATAAGGAAAGGATCTTTCGAGATTAGGAGGCGGTTGTACTCAAATTCTTGGTTTCATCAAGAGATCCCTGATCTAAGGAGGAGGTTCCCAACTTGTTCTAAACATAACTCAAAAGGTTAAGCTCCTCTCAACCTATATAAACAAGCTCTATGATGGTGGAAAGGGGGAAGAATTGCTAGCATGAAACCTATGATCTCATAGGAAACACACAGTCAGCCAAGGAGAAGTGATCGGTGAAGCTGCTATCAACCAGGTTGTGGATATTTCGAGCAACGGTTAGACGAAAGGGACTTGACGAAGTTGTCGCATTCACATCTACGATTGTAAGTACTGTTGTCGTTTTCTCATTAATATGACACGCTTGGCATGTTTCTTTCTAGTTTGTGTCTGATGTTACATGAACTTATCATTAATTGATAGATCTATTTTCAAGCTAATATCAATAGAGTAGGAAGTGGTTGTATCTTGTTTGGTCCATAGGATCCAACGAGGAGCAAAGGATCGAAGTGCAGCCAGGAGCGTGCAGGGACAAACGTCGATAAAAAGGTACCTATGTCATCCTTCCTTCTCATGTGTTAGTTTAGATAGATTTGAAAGGAAGTCAGTGTCCATGTTAAGCACTTTTCTGTCTAGGGTTAAGGTCAATCTCTAGAGGTGATCTACCTATCCGCGGGGAGATTTTCCTACAACAGAAATTGGCGACTCCACTGGGGAGATAGCCTCGAATCGAAACCTCTTGTTTCGATTTCTCCTCATTGACCAAGTTCTTTCCCTTGATTGTTTCAGACCTGGTTCACTACTCTTTTGATTGGTTTCATGAGCTGATCGGCTCCTTACCTTATCACACTCAGCATACTTGTCAAGTTTGAATCCCAATTTTTGGAATTTTCTGACAATTTTTGGAGTTTCAGACCCTGGCGCCCCTGTCCTAGTGTTAACAGAGTGCCAACACTCCTAATAGATTTGCACAGAGCGCTATAGCGCTCCTTTCCCTTGGAAACAAAGTGCCAGCCTCTTTTTGGCCCAATAACCCTCCAGAACTGCCTTTTTTCAAGGTTTGCCTCTGTGTCTCTTTTGCTAAGTGATCTAGTGAGTCAACTTCTCTTCCCTTTCAGCCTTGACATCTGCCTTTTTGAAGAATAAACACCTTGTTAATTGGATCTTGTAGCCTTCTTCACCATTTTCCTTTGAGTTTTTCCTGTTGAGTGAAGTTTTAAACCCATGCATTGTTCTTCTCTCCTCATCAACTGAGTAAAAACCCTGGTGAAGGTCATCAAAGGCCTACAGACCTCTTCATCCCGATTTCAGTCAAGGTTATTGTTCTTCAACTTTTGCTTTTGGGTTTGAAGTTTGTTTTTCTCTTTGATTGTTTCTTTTCTTTCCTTTTTCGTTTTGATTGCTACGAAAGGGTGTATTGTTTCTGTGACTTTTGTTTGTACTAATTTGGTTTTCATTCATACGAGAAAGATAATTACCAAGACAAGCATTGTGTTGAATTGATCGTCATTCATATGCAAACAATAAAAGACATCTTTATGATTGATTGTGCATATTAGAAGGCATATAAAATCTTTAGCATTGCATCAGGATTTGATTGAGAATTGTTTGAGGACTCTCTGTATTCGTGCTTGTTAAGTGAAAAGAACTTTCTCTCTCCCTTAGATAGATGTTCATCGAAAGGAAATGACTGCTTATCATATTTGATGCATTCTTTGGGTCTGAGTCATAATTCCATTTTGTTTCACTTCCATGCACCTCTTTGCGTAAATAACAACCATAAAATCAATGCTAATTAAAAGATATCTAAAACTTTTTCTTTTATAGGATCCTCCACCAACAGTAGACTAGGCTTAGTACTTTGGATTAGGGCTGTGAGAATAACTCTCCAAATTTTCCAAAACAAACAATAGCATCTTGAGTTAGGGAGAGTCAAATCCAGTTATCGTATAAGTCTGCCTGGGATCCCCCTCTCACACAGGGGTTATGCATGAGGTCGCATTCGGGTGAGCTACGGGGACTAACCCTCCGTGGTTTAACTAATTGTGGTGGTCAGATCCTATTATGGGGATCACTTTGAGGTAAATCCACAATTACTGTGTGGAAGCCTTTTAGTTGATTTCGGGCTTGATACCCTGCCTGTACGTTCGGATCAGACTGTCGACTGTTCCCACCCAGGGGCTGACTGCGAATTGGTAACCTTAGTGGCCATAATATTTAGGGTCTTACACAAGGTGACGGTGACGGGAAGTCTCACTGTACCTAGAGAATACATTGGTCAAACTCACTCGGGCTCCTTGGAGGGTAAATCCACAATTACTGCGTGGAAGCTTGCACCAAGGCGTAAGTCCATTAAGCAGGTATCCATTGTAACTATTCCACCCTATCCCCGCCCCTTCTGGACTTGATCACGTGACATTGGATTTCATCACCAACTAGTACGGTCATCAAAAGAAGGTCATGTTTGCTTGGTTGTGATTCTTAGATTCTATTAGCGTATGCTGTTTCTTTTACTTAGTGGACCTTAGGTCGAGTCAGTGTTAATGGCATCGAATCCTGGAAGTACCAATGGAGGAACCCCTTCTTCTAGGGAACCTTATACCTTTCCTTCATTTGGAAAATTTGGTCCTCCATATGTTTCCACACTGAGTCTTCCAGGACTCACTATTGGATTACCAGTTTGGTTGTTCCCCACTCCGGTGATCCCAAATCCTCCCAATGTTTCAGTTGCGCCTAATACTTTGGATGTCAATACACCACCCACACATCAACCTCACGTCGAATTTTCTCCTTCTTCGCCCATCAATTCTCCTTCCATTTCTCCTTCTTCGCCTAGTGAAATATCTAAAGCAAGTAGCCAGGTTGATAAGAAGAAGAAGAAACGGAAAGAGAAGAAGAAGAAGAGCCCGAAAAGGACCAAGGCCCCAACAACATCAGATGTTGGCTCTAAGAAACCAGTTACTGTTAATAGTACTGGGAGTGTTGATGAGATCAACAAAATTAAAAGGAACAATCCAAAACCCAAATTCCCTTGCAGCCTTTGTAAGGGTGACCACTTTCTGAGGGATTGTCCCGGTCTTATCCAGGTCTTAGAAATGTGGTCTTCCACGTCATCGGCCTCTGTCGGTCATGTTGATGATACTCCGTCAGCTAGTGATGTTCAGGTTGGTAAGAAGAAGAAAACTGTCAAGTTCCCTTGCATGTTATGTAAAGGTAATCATTACTCTCACATGTGTCCTCGCATGGACGAGGCTTCTTCTCTTTTGGAAAAACTTCAACATCCAAAAGGTTATCATAAGCTTTCCTCCAACCCATCGTTGGTTGATGGACTGGTCAATCAGGTCCCATCCCCGGTCAGTCTGGTTGATCAGGTGGTCAATCTAGTTTCCTCCTTGATTGAACCACAAACCCAAGTAGTTGATCCAATTCCATCATCGATTAGCCCCACTCTTCATCAAAAGAGTGACACAAAAGTGGTCGATCTGGTTCTGCCATCGATCGATCCCACTCCTCCTTTAAGGAATGTCAAAGTGATTGATCCAGTCCCTTCCTTGGTCAGTCCCACTCTTCCTCTGAAGAGTGCCAAAGTGGTCGATCCAGTTTTTCCATCGGTCGATCCCATTCCTCCATTGAGGAATGTCGAAGTGACTGATCCAATCCCTTCCTCGATCAGTCCCACTCTTCCTCTGAAGAGTGCTAATGTGGTCTATCCAAGTCCACAATTGGTTGATCCGATCCAATCACCGGTCAATCCTACTCTCCTTCTAGAGAGTAAACCCGATACTGCCCATGTTTTTCTTGTTAATACAGACTCTACCATGCCTAGGGGCATTCCTCCTCCTCCTGTGGAACCCCCTCCAAGTACTGAAGCCATCCTCTTTGATTGGAGTGCGCTAACTGGACCTCGTCTTCCCTCCCACATTCCTTTCTAGATTACAGTACAGGCTCGTGTTCGGGACGTTCCTCAAACGCTGATAGATGAAGGTGTGTCCGTTAGTATTTTGTCTTCTATTGCTTGGTACGCTTTGGGTTGTCCGCAGCGTGCACCAGTTACACAGAATCTGTTAGCTTTTAACAAAAGAACTAGTCAACCTTTAGGGATCCTTCCTCAGTTTCCTGTAACTTTGGGAGGGAAAACTGTCTTTATCGATGTCATGGTAGTCCGAGACCCCTTGTATTTCTCTTTACTCCTTGGGCGGGATTATGTCTATGCTATGAAAGCTCTTGTATCCACCCTTTTCCGTGTGATATCTTTCCCTCACGATGGAAGAATTGTGACTATTGATCAACTTTAATTCATTGGCCCTGACTGGGTTACCTCCCTAAGTGGTTCATATATGCAAATAGTATCGCCCCTGCCGCATGTCAATTATGTGGTGTTGTCTCCCATGACCTCAACTTCCGATGATTTGGATCCGGTAGTTGACATGGTTATCTCTTCGGTAGGGTTATTGGATCCTGATCTCCTTACCCCTGTCACGACCCTCGACATGTGTTCCTTCCAGAGTGATTCTCTTCCATCCAATGAAGATCTCTTGGAAGCCATGACCGAGTTTTGTCCCTTGACATGGTATCCTTCCAGAGCATTGTCCTCTTGGAAGCCATGATCAAGAAGCAACTACGAGCATAGTTTCTCTTCTCTATGGCAAGCTCGTTAAAAAATGAAACAGAGGCCACTAGCTTTCATGCTGGGGGCATAACGAGCATAGTTTCTCTTCTCTGTGGCAAGCTCGTTAAAAAATGAAACAGAGGCCACTAGCTTTCATGCTGGGGGCATGTCACGAGCATAGTTTCTCTTCTCTGTGGAAATATCATTAAAAAATTAAACAGAGGCCACTAGCTTTCATGCTGGGGGCATAACGAGCATAGTTTCCCTTCTCTGTGGCAAGCTCATTAAAAAATGAAACAGAGGTCACGAGCATAGTTCTCTTCTCTGTGGCAAGCTCGTTAAAAAATGAAACAGATACCTTGAGCATAGTTTTTTTCTTTGTAGCAAGCTCGTTAAAAAATGAAACAACAATCTGGGGATCGAACCTGGAACTTTGAGCATAGTTTGCTTCTCTGTAGCAAGCTCGTTAAAAAATAAAACAACAATCTGGGGATCGAACCTGGAACCTTGAGCATAGTTCTTTTCCCGTGTCAAGCTCATTAAAAAATGAAACAATCACCTCTCCCTTCAAGTTGAGTCTTTCGCCAGGTCTCGTAGATGTCGAGTCGAGTCTTTTGTTAGGTCTCATTTTTTAACCTTCATTTCATCCACCTATATCATTTTTCTCCATCTAGCACAGAAATTGGTGACAACCTTAAAGTCAGTGAATGAATTGAAGCTTGGGGGGGCATGTCTCCAGTCTTTGATGATCATTCTGGAGCTAAGCCACCAGCTTTCAAGCTGGGGGCATACTGAGCTTAGTCTTTGTTCTTTCTCGTGCTCGTAAATACATGAGAATGCAACCGGGTAAAATTTTATCTCTTTTTCGTACCCGTACGGATACACGAACACACGAAAAAGGAACCCCCTTAAAGTCTTCTTTAAACCCTTTTCAGACTCTCTAAACATGAAAATATTGTCGAGTGATCTTGCTTCCTTTCACACTCGTTAAAAGGTCAGAAAGGGCGTCTCGCGAACGATAGTTTAACCCTTTTTCGGTCTCGTTGGACTACCGTACGAAAAAGGAACTGAGAGAGTTCTCTTTTAAGCATTTTTCCAAACTCTATAATCCCAAAAAACCTTCGAGTTTTCTATCTTTGGACTCGTTAAAGCACACATCGATAGACCCATATGGGACCGAACCCTTACTTCTTCCGGTTCGTTAAACAAAGGAAGAGGAACTTACCGAAGGTTAGTTATATCGAGCATGTGTTATCCTCCTCGAGCTCATTAAATCAAAAAGAGGTACTCATCTATCTGGATGGGGGAAAAAATTGAAAGGAGAAAGCCAAGAATTCTCTTGAGAACATCATCTAGCACTTATTAGAGTCGCCCTTGAACACGACACTTTGTCATAATCCGTTGAACCTCTGCACTGAGCCAATCCTTTGAGTTCCTTTCACTCCTTTGGGTCACCCGACGTAATTCACAGTATCCACTGCATAGTTTTGGTCCATGTCATGTTCTGTTGTTGTGCCTCAGTGTTCAAGGGAAGTATCCGCCTCGAGAGTCATCCATCCCAAATATCTTGCCTCAAAACCTGTGTCAGTCCATGTTCTTTTGATCTACCAATTACATATTTGTATGCGTTTCGTGTCGTTGATGGGGGATACATCAAGGCCCTCCCTCGAGGAGTCTATTCCTATCGACTTCAACACATTATCTGGGAATTAGAATTAGAAACAAGTTAGTACTTTGGGACATGCATGCCTCAATGGCAGGCCTCCTCACATTCGACAGTGGGTTTACATGATTGACCTCTGATCAAATGATTCCATGAATGTTCGACCTCAGCTCATCTATTCACGTTCGATGGAATGTACTAAGGTACCTTGGGAATCATTGACATTAATGGTGATATCCCTCGCACTTGTTAACGGTTTACCTCACTGACTGGTAATCAAGTGGTTTCTGCCATGTTCAACATCAAGACATCTATTCACATGGTTAGAATCGTATCACACTGGGATTGGTAAGAAGACCCTGGGTTGAGTAATCACTTTGATATATGCTTTGCCCGGGTTGCGAAGGAATTTCCATTGGACAAAGAACACATACACTGTCACATAGATCCACTTTTTATTGGTCGTGGCTATGTCTTGTCATCTCGTAGATCCACTGTGTATTCTTCGTGGCTACGATTAGTCCGAGTCATCAGAGTATAGATCCACATTGTATCTTTGGTGGCTATACCTTTTTATCAATACAATTATGGATCCGCAGTGTATTTTATGGCAGCCATATCCTGCTAAGTCTTGATCATCCAAGCATAGGTATGTCTGCCTTGGGTTTTGAAATATGTCATGATATTTGTTGGATGTTTGTGTGCAGCTTCCGTCAGGTTCTCCGAGTCTATACCCTTTCTTGAACATCTACAAAGTATTTCAGTCATCAGTTCACATCTTCTGACTTCATACTTTGGGGGGCATTCTGTTACACATTAAAATCACTCAACTGGATAAGTGTCGCATATTCCTCTCAATTGTCGTAAGTGTCGCAACTTCTTTACAACTTTCGCAAGTGTCGCAAGTTGGTTACAAGTGTCGCAAATGTTGTTGGATCATACTGCCATGATGACGACACTAAGGAGGCACTTAAAACATCTTATGTACTTGGTTTGAAGAAGGAGAACTGGTTCACAGGAGTCAAACAACTCTTAACACCTGAAAAGGGCTTCCAATCAAGAGTTTTGAGGGTGAACGCTCCCCTGAAACAACCTTAGGAGTGTTGGCGCTCCCCTATAAGGCCTCAGGGAGAGTTATAACGCTTCCTTACCCCTCTGTAGGAGCGTTGCCCACTTTTGAAGCGCTGGCGCTCCCCTTAAGCCTCTCTGGGAGCGTTCTAGCGCTCTGATGCCCCTTTTGAAGGAGCGCTCCCTAATCTGGGTCAGTTGTTAGCCTGGTGAGGAGAATAAGGAAAGGATCTTTCGATATTAGGAGGTGGTTGTACTCGAATTCTTGGTTTCATCAAGAGATCCCTGATCTAAGGCGGAGGTTCCCAACTTGTTCTAAACATAACTCAAGAGGTTAAGCTCCTCTCAACCTATATAAACAATCTCTATGATGGTGGAAAGGGGGAAGAATTGCTAGCATGAAACCTATGATCTCATAGGAAACACACAGTCAGCCAAGGAGAAGTGATCAGTGAAGCTGCTATCAACCAGGTTGTGGATCTTTCGAGCAAGGGTTAGACGAAGGGGACTTGACGAAGTTGTCGCATTCGCATCTACGATTGTAAGTATTGCTGTCGTTTTCTCATTAATATGACACGCTTGGCCTGTTTCTTTCTAGTTTGTGTCTGATGTTACATGAACTTATCATTAATTGATAGATCTATTTTCAAGCTAATATCAATAGAGTAGGAAGCGGTTGTATCTTGTTTGGTCCATAGGATCCAGCGAGGAGCAAAGGATCGAAGTGCAGCCAGGAGCGTGTAGGGACAAACGTCGATAAAAAGGTACCTCTGTCATCCTTCCTTCTCATGTGTTAGTTTAGATAGATTTGATAGGAAGTCAGTGTCCATGTTAAGCACTTTTCTATCTAGGGTTAAGGTCAAGCTCTATAGGTGATCTACCTGTCCACAGGGAGATTTTCCTACAACATTGTGCATATCCTTTACATACCAATCTAGCTTTGTTCCTTGTAACTTGTCCATCTTCATTTAATTTATTCATGAAAACCCATTTGTGCCGATCACATTCTTATTCTTTGGTGGAACTAGTTCCCAAGTGTCATTTTTCTCTATTTGATCCAATTATTCATTCATGGCCTTATTACAAAATTCATCCTTGTTGGCTTCTTCAAAATAGTTTGGTTCAATTGTAGATAAGAGTGCTAGGTGTGTTTGTTCTGGTGAACGGATTTTTCTTCTAGTCTCAACTCCTGTATCTTTGTTTCCAATAATCTGATCTGAAGAATGAATCTTATGTACTCGTTTGCTAGGTGTCTTTGTAGATACTTGTTGAACTTTCTCTTCTGTTTCTATCGTATTCTCTTCATCTTCCTCTTCTACTTCATTTTCTGCTTCTTCTTCTTTGAAAAGTTGTTTCATTGATTTGTTTTCTTCTTCCTTTTATTATGGTCTGTCGGTTTCATCAATTGTTACGTTGATGCTTTCCACAACTTTGTTCAATCTTATATTGTAACACTTGTATTATTTCCTTGTACTTGAGTAACCAACAAGTACTCCTTTGTCCACGTGAGAGTCAAACTTTTCCATTCTGCCATCTTCTCTTTTGATGTATCATTTGCTTTCAAAAACTCTGAAGTGCTTCACATTTGTTGGTCTTCCTTTCCATAGCTCATAGGGAGTTTTATCAGATTTGTTTCTGAGTATTACTCTGTTTTGAATGTGAACTGTTGTATGCACTACCTGTGTCCAAAATATGTCTTTCAATTTGGAATCCATTAGCATTGTTCGAGCCATTTCCTGTACTATCCTGTTCTTTCTTTCAACAACTCCATTCTATTGAGGTGTCCTAGCAACAGAGAATTGTCTTTTTATTCCATGATTGTTGCAGTAGTCCATAAATTCCTTTCAAGTGAACTCTCCTCCATTATCAGATCTCAATCATTTGATTCTTGAATCCATCTCATTTTCAACCATTTCCTTGTAGATCTTGAAGTTTTCAAAAGCTTATGACTTGTTCTTGAGAAACAAAACTACAATCATTCTTGTATAATCATCAACTAATAACATAAAGTATCTCTCACCTTTTAAACCCTTTGTTGTAGTTGGTCCAACTAGATCAGTATGCACAATTTCTAGTGGTCTTGTTGTTGAATATTCCTTTGATTTGAACCTGGTCTTTGTTTTCTTTCCTTGTTGACAATGCTTGCATAAAGTGTTGGTTGGTTTCGTGATCTGGGGCATTTCTCTGACTACTTCTCTTTTGTTGACTTTGACAAGGTTATCAAAATGCATGTGACCCATTCTTTTGTTCCATAGCCAACTTTCATATTCCTTTCCTAGACAACACTTTTCATTTCCAATTTCACTTAACAGATATATGTTGTTTGAAGTTCTTGCAGTTGTACCAATCAATTTTCCTGAACCTTCTCCTCTTATCTCACACTTTTGTGAATCGAAAGTAACTTTATGACCTTGGTCACACATTTGACTCACACTTAAAAGATTATGTTTCATATCTTCTACTAGTAGAACGTTTTGTGCCTTTTTATTCTTGTCCCCAATTCGGACTGTGTCTTCTAAAATGATTTTGGCTGAATTATCATTTCAGAAGGAGACTGATCCATTTATTTTCTTTCGCAATGTAAGAATTTTATCTCTATCACCTATCATGTGTTTTGAACACCCACTATCAACATACCAATCATGTTTCTTCTTCTTAGCTTGTAGAGCAGCTATGCATTATTCATTGCTATACTGATATTTCTTTCTTATCCATGCCGTTTTCTGAGGTTCTTGTATGTGACTGTTGTTCTTCTATTGAGGTTCTTTAGGAGGGACTATCATTCTACAATTTTTGGCCACGTGTCCAAAATTGTTACATTTGTAACATTCCACTTCAGTGCTAAAAGATTCAAACCTGTTGTAACTTCTTATTTGTGTTTCACTAGGTCTTCTTGAGTAACCCCTTTGTGTATGACTGTCAAAGTTGTTATTGTTCTTGTTGTTAGCTCTGCAATTCACAACTTTATGTCCAAAATTATTACATGCATAACATAAACCAAAAAATATAGTTTGATACCTGGGAGTTGAAGATCTTCTGAAAGAAGGTGCTCTTATGAATCC
>ML782161.1:198851-224455 GCA_009831015.1 Picea engelmannii
TACAAATCATCAAGAAAATACCATGCAAACCCTAGTTGTAAACCTTCCTTCAAGAAAAACACCATAAATTGCCAAAAATCTCCTCCTCAAACAAGTGTGCCTTCCTCAAATCAGCCAATAACCCTAATAGGGCGCAAAAATCAAACCTCACTAGGAGAGTGAGTGATGAGTTATGTCAAAATGAGAGTGAAAACCCTCAATATATAGTGTATCAATGACCTTAATTAATTTTAAGTCATAAAAAATGGTCGACAAGACCAGAATATTGTTTTTACATTAAATTAAGTCAAACTAAAACTCTAACTGAGCTGTAATAAAGGTAAAATCCCCTTCAAGGGAGGCGCTAGCCCCTTTTACAGTAGATGAGACATATAGGAGCAAAACGTTAGCCCCCAAGGGGCGTCTTCATCATGCCACATGTGCCACTGCTGCCCAGTCTGCCTCCAAGAATGACCATGAAGTTGGATGACACCATGGTAAGGATGGGGACACTCTGAGCCTTCTGTTATAAGCAAAATCTATCCGTCGGGACGGTTCCAACCTATCCAGTTGTGAAGCCGGTTACAGCCCCTTTGGTAGCTCAACATGAGGCAGAGGCTACCCGCACCTCAGGTGGTCCTTCGCCTGAGGCGGTAAAGAAGGGGAAGAAGAAAGGTGAAATACTTACAAGAAGTCGTTTTTAGGACCACCCACCTTGGGTGTTATCCTTCCTTAGCTTCCTGCATGGCCAAAATGGCTTGGCAGGGTGAAAATTATGAACAATGGGATGAAAACAAGCTCGCTTATTTTTTTACAACAGTGAACTAAATAAAGTGGACAACGAGCTATTCACTACCTTAAAGTGTTGGAAACTGTCCCAGAATGGGTCGTCAGGGTAAACCGACATCCTGGGTAATTAACCAATGAATTATTTAAGTAAAAGGGTGTGAAACAAGGGTGAAAAGAGGGTTTAAAAGCTACAGCCAAGTACTTTTAAATGGCTGTAAATTGCAGACAGCAAGTTGTTCGAAGCTTTCAAGGCAGGGATACAAGCCTAGAATGGCTTGATACCCCCCGGGGTGACCCGGGACGTGATCCCGGAAGGTTGTTAAATCAAAAAGGGTTGTAAAAGTGGATGAATAGCCTTGTAACAAGATGTTATAGCTATGATATAAGGGAAAGTATTCACAATTTCAATTTTGGTTCATGAGTAAAAGGTGGACTGACAAAAGGTTGACTTTAAAAGTATTTTATTGATCGATTTTTGTTTTTATCACATGCCTTGGTCACCACACTGTTTTGAAGGTTATCCCCATCAGGAAAACACATCCCAGAACTATGCCAACCAGTATAAGAAGAGTAGTCCTAGCAGTCCACGATGGTTAGGTTGAAGAGTGCCCCATGCAGTTCAGAGAAGTAGGGATTAGCCACTTCTCGTCACTAACACTTTTGGGATCTTAAAGCCACTTGGATGGAAGAAGGATACCTGCGAAAAGGAAGAGGCTCAGGACCCCCCTAAAGAGGGTTTTTCTTGAGCTTACCCAAGCAGAGTAGTATTCCAACTGAGATAATCCAATCAACTCCTTGACCGTGTGGTACTGAGGAAAGGCCACTCGACTTATACTAACTAGACAACTTCTGAGGGGCCCCTGATGAAGAATCTCTGGCTTTGACTCTTAATATTCTATGAAATTAAAATTGCATAAAATGAAATACCAGACCATCCACATGGCGAGGTCACGCCTTGCTTTCACAAGTGTGCCTCCTGGTTACTGAAATTGAAATCTATCTTGAAACTATATACATAAAACAAATAAATAGATAGGTGACATATATGGCACGGCTAGATAATATGTGTATGTAAATATCTAAATAATATAAGTTTTTTCTTTTCTGTGTATGGGGCGGACCCCTGAATTGTTTTCAAGTTTTTTTTTTTGCGGCATTTTGCATATATTTAGCTTGTTGATTATGCCTGGCCCCTTTTTGGGGTAGCCACCTGTAGATTAGTGAGCGAAAAAAGATACAATGAAAATGCAACAAGATTAGATAATTACAACATAACAATTACACCCTTCGACTCAAAGGAATGGATTGAGACTCTTTGTGAACGGCTACGCCGCCATATGCATGAAAGCCTCAACTAACTCCTTGTACGGGGATTGGAAATTTAGTGTTTGAAATATAAAAGGTGTGATTGTTATCTACACAAGTATTAGCCAGATTTTTAACATGAATTCACAAGTGAACCATTCAAACTACTTACACAAATCGAACATATAAACATTGATATGTATATCAGAAATTTTTGGAGTGAGTGCAAGTGATAATTAAAGTGTGTATGAGAGTGATTGGGTAAGATTTACCGATCAAAATGTGTGTTTTTCTTCGCTGCCCTGCTGGCCCATTTGCCTCAAAAAGGTCTCTAGGTGGTCCCCAACCGCTTAAGAGAGGCAGAATGGGTGATCGGTTGTATCCTTGTAGGCAAACAATGAAATTTTAGTATTTATGTATGGAAAAACTGAAATAAACATAACATAAATTTACACATAAGAAATATATAACAGCCAACTAAGATGGTTGTCCCGTGGGGGGAAATTGACCAAAATGATCCATTTTCCTGTTTGGGACAGTAAGGTTAATGGTAAGAAAACATAACAGAAACATACATGAATGAAAATATAAAGCAAACAAGTATGGACAGCCAGMTGTGAGGTCAATTTAAGGGTTCTCCTAAGGGGCCCTAGGACTCCCAGCCACTAGCTAAGGCTGAAAACAATTAAATGCTTCAGAAAATCTGCTCTAAAACACATTAAACAAATTAAACCAAGTTGTTAGAAAATGAAAGTGAGCAAGTTAAACCCAAGGAAGCAACAACAAACACCTAGTTAACCAATCCCTCCTGGAGATAGCTAACATATCAAGCATTTACCCCTACCCCTCAACCCTCAACCAACAAATGACACATCCAACAACTAAAATTCAACAAGTACACACACACAAAGAGTCTTATAAATTTCAGCAGAGCTTTGTTACTATATTCATCCTCCCTTTTTTACAATGCCAACCCTCTTATTTATAAAGGAGAGGTGAAGGCTTAGGGTTAGGTCACAAGACACTTGTCACTTTTGGAAAAGTGACAAGTGCACCAACCCTAAAGTATTTTTTTTCATTTTTACAAAAAGTAACCTTATCCAAAAAGGGAACCTTATCCAAAAAGGGGATCAAATCAGATTTGACTTGACCCTTCAATTACATAATAATTACATGCCAAAAGTAAATCATACGAGAGTTTAAGTTACAAAAATTCATTTTTCATAAAATGACAAAGCTTGATATGCCACATCATCATTTTCCTTGGGATTTGTGCCATCCCAAATTCTCTTTGACTACTTCCATGTTTTTCATCTATAGGTGATGTGTTTTAGGACAATATTCGGCCATCCATGGCTGTTGGATTCACCGAAATGAAGGTCCAAGGTGTGGGGAATTGCTTAGTTTCTTTGGAGGGAAAGGGGACTTTAGGATTTGGTCGTTGTAAGTAAGGAAATGCCCATTGTTCAAGAATTTTTTAGACCTAACTATGCCCCCCCTTTGCTGCCTATAATTTTCCCTGTGAGTTGGCTAAAACATGGCTTTGATTTGGGCTTGTTTCAGTAAGATGACCTCTTGGATATGAACTTTGAGAGGCTCTTCCTATGTACCAAACATCCACCAATATATTTTTTATTGTTTCCATGTTGTATCTCTATCTGCTACCTTTTCTTTGCCTTTCATTTGACGCAAATCCGACTCCGTATGAGTGAGATATGGCCCCGGGAAGGTATGCAGATGGAGCCGACCAATAGACTGATCAGTGAAAGGATTTGAAATTGGGGTGAAATTCTGGGTTGGACACCAGAATTGATAGGCTTCTATAGGCCTGTATACCTATATCTGAAATGGGTTTCCCTCACCATGCCCAATTTGACCTTGGAGGCCCCCAATTAGGCCTCCCCCCGGTGCATGCTTGTAGGGCCAAATTGAGTCCATGTCGCTCTGGGACATGTCACTGAAAATTTGGGTTGAATTTGCTGAGGTGAATGGCATGGAGGTATTCTATACTTTTCCCCGATCGTTTTGACTATTCACAGGATAAAATCTGCCTCCGTATGGCGAAGTTATATAATTAAAGGTCCAGTGACCCTTAGGGGGGGGGGGGGGGGGGGGGNGATTCAAATTTTAACACATAGTTTGAACTTTATAAATAAAGTTTATTAATAATTTTATAAATCTATTATAAGTTATAATATTAATTTTATTATATATATATATATAATACAACAAAATTAAACAAATAATAAATTAAAAATTAAACAAAAAAACTAATTTAATTTATAAAATGAAAAAAACTATACGAAAATTTAAAAATTAAATTTTATATTTTTTTAAAAATTAAAACACAAAAGGGTTTACCCGTCGCCCCTAGTCACCCACGTGGTCGGGGCCAAGCTCCAAGGGGCCACGGGGTTTGGGGAAATGGTGAGTGGTGGTGGCATTGGGCGGTGGCCGCATGGGAGGGAGATGCGTGGAGGGGGGAATGGGAATGGAGGAGGTGCGGAAAGGGAGTGGGCAGAGGGGAGATGGTTGTGGGAGGGGGACACATGGAAGAGAAGGAGGAGGTGGTTGTGGGGTGCAGCGTGTAGGAGGAAAGGGAAATGGAGGTGGAGCTCGGGCTGCACGTAGAGGGGAGGCAGTTGGTGGTTGTGGGAATTGGAGGCCGCGGGATGTGGGAGGCCACGTGGGAGATGGGAGGTGGAGCAGGGGTAGGGGCGAGAGGGGTTTCCCATGGTGTGGGGAGAGGAGGGTCGAGTAGTGGAGTGGAGTGGTGGCTGGAGGAGCGAATGTGAGGATGTGCGCGCGATGGTAGAGGACTGGTGTGGAGGGGGAGAAATGGAGGTGAGGAGGAGGGGCAACGCATGCAGAGGGGTTATGGATGGGTTGAGGTTTAGGTCTGGTGCACATGCGAGGGGAGGAATCATGGGAGAAGGGTTGCACTCGGTGGTGGTGGTGGCGCCCAGGTGGTGGACGGGCGGCCAGCCACCTCCAAAAATTAAAATTAAAACTTTGGGACAGTGGGTTTTTTGGTAATGAAAACTGGACGGGAGGTTTTGGGTTCAAACCCCCTGCCCTCCACTTGGATTTCTGAGAAGTTTTTTGAGCTTTCTCGACAAAGGAAAAAGGGGAGGACTGGGTTTCAAATCCCAGGGCTTCCCAGTGACATGCCCAGACCTGCAACCTCCAATAGATAGCTTTACAATTAAAAATTTAAAGGAGCCATGGAGGCTTGGGTCTGGTGCCCAAGAGGGGTTCAAATCCCCTCTCCTTTGCATCTTTCATCACACATACCCCCTTAATGAACTTGGCCATTAAAAATCAGACTGAACCAGCAAGCAACCTCATCATTGAAACAGGCAAACAAACACCAATTTCTTCTTGCAAAACCTCAAAACAACCAGGAACATATCTTATTGGTTTTTTGGAAATGAGAATAATGGGTTACCTGATCAATGGATTGGAGATGGAAACATGGAGACTGGCTACCCACTGCTGAGTTGTTGTTTATGTCAAAAACCTCCCTCTGCTGCAATGAACTGTTGTTGCAGAGCTCTCCCCCCTCTGGCCAAACTGCCAAAATGGCTTGGGAGAGGGGAGAAGGGAGGTTTTGTTTTTTTTCAATTTAAAAAAAAAACAATTTTCCCCAAACTGCATGAGGCTACGTTCCCACTCTCCAAATTTCCAATTTTTCTGAAAATATTTTATTAATTTTTTCATATTTTTGGAAATATGTGCAAGTCAAAGTTTGACTTTGACTTTGACTCTTCTGCAACTGACTCAACCCAAAAATTTTGACTGGAGAGATGGAGTCGGAATCGGATTCAAGTCAGATCGTTGGAAAGGTCTTGACAAGTACATCAAGAATATGTCATCACAAACTTGAGATAATTCCACCTCAGCCCTCAAATTCGGCCCAGAACGGTGGCCACTTAAAACCCCTGACTTGTTGGTGGGCCCACATGACACCTAATCTTGCGAAAGGTGCCAAATCGTCATACGATATCCAATCGAGGAAAATGAGGTACCATCGAAAAGGTATCGACGAGTAATTTGATGAGGTGACAATATATTTTTGTTTTGGGGTCATTTATGACTGTATTAGCTGCTATGAACCCTGTCATGCGAGCTGGTGGACCCCTTTTTGCCTAAAATTATTGACCAACTTGTGACAGCTCTAACCAGGCCATCTGAAGTTAGAATGAGGAAAATGAGATGTCGTTGGAAAGGTGTCTAATTCTATTACAGTGTGGCATCACTAAATATCTTATTTATAACTCTTTTCCTGCTAATTTTAAACCATGAATAACTGCAACCAATTTGGTGTCCAAAAATGGTCATAAACTTGCGAAAGCTCGTTCTTACCAACCGGGGGTCGAAACCAAGCACGGGATATACCATTGGAAAGGTCTCGCACTGCCCTAAACCATGTCAAGGTTTGATTTTCCCTTTGATACCATAATCGGAACAGAATTAGACCAGGAATTCACGGCTATTGGTTTTGGTTGTTCGGGTGATGTTGACTTTGCATGCCTCGTATGGGGTCATACTGACTTGGAATCAAGCTCATGATATCTCGTTGAAAATCTTTTCCCCGTCCCTACCTATTGGAAGTGTTGTATTCCCTAAATTGAATAGCCTTGACATGAGGAAGAATTGTCATGGGAAGGACCACAAATCCCTGAAAGAAACCAACTGATACTCTTTCAAGGGCAGAGGCCATAGTAACTATGACCCCCACCACTGTCTTTGACTGGAACCATAGAATCAAGGGGCGTTTATGGAGAAGTAAATGTGTAAAACACCATGTTGAGCCCAGAGCAGATTTTTGGGTCAACATTCTTGGTGTCGGAGGGGAAATGCTTTCCAAAGCATGTCGAACAATGGGATCACCCACGTGACAGGCGAGAATACTTGGTGGAAATTCATACTTTCAAAGTGACAGATTTGGGTGAGGGGGGAATTCAACTGTAGTATAAGGACCATTTTTCACATTAGGGATAACCAAAGAATGAAAGTGGTGCAATAAAGATATACAGCAGAATTTATACTGATATTCACATAAGATGGAAGAATGGGGATAATGACTCGGGTTTTGTTGAGCAATGTGGCCCAAGTGACACGGGTCCCTCAACCGGATTATGGCTTAACTATGACAATCGAGGCTTAAGGTGAACCTTGTATCAACACAAAGTCTCATGCATACCTTTGATTCTCAACACACAGACAAGCAAACGGGAATTTTTTGAAATCAGTTACCCACCAGAGGAAAACTAGCAAGCAAACCAGTCAAACAAGGGAATAAAAAAATATAAAAAACCTGTGGCAGTAGATGCTAAAATCTCAAGTGCTCATAAGTGATGGAACTTTGTAGGAAAACGACCATTTCTTGGAGAGATCATATTGTAAGTGGTCAAGTGAAGTGCAGTTTCATTCACATAGCTATGTAAGCCATCATGCCATCATGGTTTTCAGCTTCACCAAAGAATGATATGCTACCTCCTTAGACTTTCCCTGCTGACTTTGATGAACTAACAACCAGACTTACACCCATTTAAGATGAATTTAAGACAGATTTTCCCAAAATGTCAAGTATGGTAAAAGAGATTATAGGAATCCAGTATTTCCACACAACCACCCAATAATAAAGACAATATCCTTCGTATTGAACACTAGAAAAACCCAAAAGAAGGCAACCTACAACTTAAAATGGAAAAGACCAACCCATTTGGGGGGGGGGGAGGGATTATACACCAAAACTGGAACTAAGGGGAAAAGGGCTTAAGATTGAAACCATGGGGAAATGTGCAAACATGAAAAGGTAACAGTAAATACACACAAGAAAGAGAATCAATAACATTGAATAGATACAAACTAGAAAATAATGAATGGTGACTTATGTACAAGATGACGAGGCCTCTCAGGAATAAAAGAACTTTAGGTGACGACCATTCACGGGGAATTGAATTGGTTTGCCATCCAAGGTTTTTTATCTGAAAGCATTTGTCCCTAAGACCTCGTAGATTGTGTAAGGACCCAACCATAATGAATCAAACTTGCGATGTTTGGATGGGGCCTCATGTGCTTTGTCCCATAATAAAACATCATCTCCTACTTTGTAATTTACCATTGTGGCTCTTTTATCGAAGGAACGTTTAATAATGTCTTGCTTCTTTTGGAGGTGTTGGAATGCATCCTTTCTTACCTCTTCTAATTCGAGGAGTGTGTCTAAACGATGTTGTAAGGGTTGGAAATCATCTTCTGCCTCAGCAATAGCCAACCTCAAGGTTGGAATTTGTAAGTGAACAGGCAGGACGAAAGGAGCGCCATACACCAAAGTGTAAGGAATTTGACCCGTTGTTGTCTTTGGAGTTATACGATCAGCCCACAAAGCAAAGTTTAACTTTGTGTGCCAATCACACTTGTTATCCTTGACTATGATCTTAAGGATCCGAATCAGATTTTTATTCATTGATTCGGACAAACCATTACCTTGGGGGTAATAGGTGGAAGATCGAAAAAGTTGGATGTCATATGTAACACCAAGGTGTAACATGACATCAAACATGAAAGCTGATCCATTATCAGTTAATATCTCAGCAAGGGTCCCAAAACGGGATAAAAGTTTACATTCAACGAATTCTACCACCTGTTGACTCATAGCATTCCTAAGAGCAATTTCTTTAGTCCACTTTGTAAAGTAGTATGTGGTTGTTAAGATGAATACGTGACCAGCACTGGACGGCGGTGAAATCGATCCAATAAAGTCCATGCCCCATATTGTGAAAGGGACTTGGACTTCAATAGGTCTAAGAGGTAAGGCAGCCAACTTTTTCTTCCCAGTAAAGAGTTGGCAAGCTTTGCATTTCCGAACAAGTAAATGGGCATCTCTGTGGAGTAAAGGCCAAAAGTAACCTGCATGTAGAACTTTTGTTGCAGTGGTTTTGGCTGAAAAGTGACCTCCATAAACCCCAGAATGGAATTGTTCAAGTGCCATTTGGGCTTGATGAAGAGTTAAGCATCGTGACAAGACCCCATCAAGGTTTCTTCGGTAAAGGATTTGACCTTGTAAAACATATTGGACAATTTGTAAACAAAGTGTTCATTTGGCTTTAGTATCCATGTTCGGTGGGAACACACCATTGATCAGGAAATATATGATAGGTACGTACCATGGTTGTGAGGCTAACTCAATTTCGTTAACCAGTTCTTCGAAAGCAATCAAGTCATCTACTTGAGGTGGTTCAACTATGACCAAGGGATGGGATCAGGTTAGCAATCCAGCCAACCATGTTCCCATAATGGTTTTCGTTGGCTTAATTTCCAAGTCATACTCTTGCATACGCATGATCCATTTGGACCACTTACTATGCAATTCGGTTTTATTCAAAGCGGTGACTAAGAGAGATGTAGGCACAAAAACTTGAACTTTATGGCCTTGGATGTAATGTCGAACTTGTTCCAATGCTTTATACAAGGAATAACCATGTTTCTCCAGTGGAGAATAATTTAGTTGGTGGGGTTTCAAATTTTGGCTCACGAAGGCGATTGGCCTAAGATTTTCCTCATGGTCCTTTTGCAACAAGATTGTATAAATCGTCTCCTCTGACGAATTAATGTACATGACAAAGTCTTTAGAGGGATCATGACTGACTAACAAAGGGGCAAAAGCAATGGCTTGCTTAATGGATTCAAAATCCTAACGGGTAGGGGGGTCCCATTTGAAGCAAATGTCTTTCTTCATAACCCGATTTAGAGGTTTAACTACTTGAGCAAAATCAGGAATGAAGCGTCTCAGGAAATTTATCTTTCCAAAGAAAGATTGCATTTCCTTTTTATTGGTAGGTAAAGGCAGCTTTTTGATTGCTACCACCCTCCCAGGATCAACTTTTACACCTTCTCGAGAGACGATGTGACCCAAAAGTTTTCCCTCCGTAACACCAAAAATGGTCTTCTTAGGATTTAAAGATATGCCAAATCTACGACATCTAAGGAGAACCTACCTAAGGTGATCAAAATGACTACTCCATTCTTTGGAAAAGACCGTGAGGTCATCGAAGTAAACAACGATGACCTTACCCAATAATCCTCTGAAAGCAATGGCCATGGCACGTTGAAAGGTGTTCCCAGCATTAATCAATCCAAAAGGCATCTTGTTATATTCATATGTGCCCCAATGAGTGGTGAAGGTGGTTTTATGACTATCAGAAGGATTGAGGGCTATCTGATTGTAACCTAAGAAACCATCCAAAAGGGACATCATTTGAGACCCAGAGACTTGTTGGATAATATCTTTCATAGGTGGAATGGGGTAGTTGTCCTTTAGGGACACTCTATTCAAATGTCGAAAGTCGACACACAAATGAATATTACCAGTTTTCTTCCTAACCATAACCAAATTAGATACCCATTGTGAGTAACGGACATGGTAAATGACCCCGGATGCCTCCATCTTATCCAATTCATCTTTAATTGTTTGTTCCAAATCCGGGTTGTTTTTTCTTCGCCTCTGTCTGTAAGGTTTCGAATCAGGGATTATGGGTATGGCATGGACTATCTCCTGCATATCGAAAACCTTGAGGTCTTGATAGGACCAAGAGAAAACATCTCTGAATTCTGTCAAGAGTCCCGTGACTTGAGCAACCTCAGAAGGGGAACACTGCGCACCTATATAGACCAGTTTTGTATCTTTCTCACTTCCCAAGTTAATAGGTATGGCTTCTTGCACCTTCCTAACAAATTCGTTATCAATACTAGGTACAGAAGTAGTGGCATCATCGGAAT
Source organism: Picea engelmannii (assembly GCA_009831015.1). Classification (NCBI taxonomy): domain Eukaryota; kingdom Viridiplantae; phylum Streptophyta; class Pinopsida; order Pinales; family Pinaceae; genus Picea; species Picea engelmannii. The sequence goes on from ML782161.1 coordinate 209,709, forward strand.
CAAACATGGATTCCAATGCTGACAAACTAGGGGGGATCTTATTTGTATTTAATTGAATTATGTTCCATGTTTCCTCTTCCAACTCATGGTTGATATGTAAATCTTCAAACTCCTCCTTGTTTTGAAGGAATCTACAGATTTGTTCATCAGTATCAAAAACTTGCCAAGAATAGACATTATCTAGTAATGCAGGCCTATGTAAAATTTGGACTTGTATATCTTCAATAGACCTTACAAAATCCGAGGAGAAACAAGAACCAGCCAAGGCCAAAGTATCATCTATGTGGTTTGAGGCCCTAGGCATGGCTTGAATGTTGAAAGATAAGAACTTCTCAATAAGTTCCTTAGCCCTCCAGTGGTATTGTTTGAGGCATGGGTTGTGAACTTCATATTTACCTCTAATTTGATTCACAACCAATTTAGAATCCCCACTCACCAATAAATGGCGTATTCCTAAGCCTAAGGCCTTTTGGAGGTCTTGAACTAAGGCTTCATATTCAGCCATATTATTAGTGTTAGGGAATTCTAATCGAAAAGAGAAAGGAATTGTGTTTCCCTTGGAATCACACAAAAGGACACCAGCCCTGGATCCATTCTTGGATTTAGCACCGTCAAAATCCATACTCCACACCATTTCCTCTAACTCATAAGGAGGGACATGTACATCTTCCTCAGATAATATAGTGTAAGTACCCATACCTGTATCTTGAAAAGACACATGTTTCGTATTATATGAAACAGGTACAACCTGCTCTCGATACTTTGGTTCCCCCTTAATAACTACTTCAACACCTTTATGAATAAAGGTGAAGTGGGTCCCCTCCATGAATTAACGACCCTTTTTTACTTTGGTGGAACACTCTCTCCCTAAAAGCATTCCATATGCTTCAGGTATATCTGCTATGATGATGTTTATGAGCATGCTCACCTCTGGGGCTTGGTCGTAAGCTATGGATAAGTCTTTAATCTAACCGATGGTTTCTACAGTCCTAGAATCCAAAGCTAACAGGTCTTTACATGGGCCTGTGCATTCAAAACCCAGTCTTCTCATGACTCTCAAAGTCATGACATTGTGCCTCGCTCCTATGTCAGCGACACAGTTATGGAGCACAAAATCAAAAATCAAAACTGAAATATAGAAAGGAGGAATGCCAGGGTCTAAATCAATAACATCATATGCTTCCCTAGGTTGAGAAGTGGACTCTTTGGAAAGAGGAAGTCTCTATTATGTTCATGGAGTAAGTGGTGCTTGTAGAACACGTGAAAGGTTTTCAAACTGAGCGGGCATTCTAAGAGCATATAATAATGTCATGTGGGCGGGAACCTTCGCTAGATCTTCAACGACGTTGTAAGGCATCGGTGTTGGGAAACAAGGCGGTGGATTATTAGGCAATTTTACCTTGTTTGGGGTCCAGGGAACCCTATTCCTTATAGGGGAAGGTAATCTACCATTCACGGGAAGTTTTCCCTTTTCATTGTCCTTGGGGTCGCTTTTGGATTCTTCCACCCCTTGCGGAGTGGTTTTAGGGGCCTGGCTCCTAGTCTCTACAACAAAGCTTCCAAAGGAAAGAAGATCGTCATCACATGGGATAGAGTCTTCCATGTTAACTTGGTCATTTTGGGAGGTGGAAGCAAGTTTGTTTTTTACTGGAGGTAAAGGTGCTTTTCCGCTTTTAGAAAATTCCACGTGACGTGTATATGTGTAACAATAATTAGGGTCATGGAAGTCTTGGAAAAAGTGACACCAATCCACTTCAGCAATATGTTGTCTAGGAGTAGGAGTAGGAGAGAAAGGAGGTCTTGGCCTCTAAATGGCAGAAAACTGCATGTCATTCACCTTTCGATTAAGAGAAAGTATTTGGTTGTTCATGTTCATTAACAACTTGAGTGTTTCCGAACTTTCCCTTTCTTCAATCCTTGAAGTTTGGGCAGGTGGAGGTTCATACCGAGGACCCTCATTTCGTGGTAGATCATTCCTAGGTCTACCGTTAAAACGGGGTTGCACTAAAGGTGAAGGAATCATATCAAATTCCTCCATGTTTCTTTCAATTTCCAGGGTGCTAGTCTTGGCCGCATCTAAAGTTTGCGTTGATTTATCTTTTAATATGTATTTTACATTCGGATTCATGGCAATCATGTAATAATGGAACAAATTGTTCCTAGATGGTTGGGAAGCGGTTGGGATCCTATTCAAGGTCGAGGTAAAGCGTTGATTAAAATTTCGTATTTGCTCACCCTCATGGATGGAGATGGTCATGAAATCCCTGAGCAGGGAAGCCACATCATCCGCTCCTTGGAAATGTTTCTTGAATTATTGGATCATAGTGTCCCAATCTGGGATACTATCATTAGGAAGCAAGTGATACCATCTCATTGCTTCACCTTCGAAGGTTCTCACAAAAAGTCTAATGATGACATCGGGAATTGTTATGTCCATAAGCACTAACGCATCATAGAAGTTTTTTATATGTTCTTCAGCACTCAAAGTACCAGTGAAACTAAACTCGGGAAGTCTATTTGGGGCATCCGCAGGTATGTCATGAAGAGGTCTGGCCAACCTCAAAGGAGTGTCGGGTTGCCATGGCATTGCCATCGGGACAACTATGGGTTGAACAACAACAGTTTTTGAAATGATGGGAGAAACAACTTGAGGATTAGTAACTGTTGTTGGATTAACTAAAGTTTTCTTTAGTAAGGGGCTTTGAAGAGGAGAAGAGGAAGAGGGTGACTCAATTCACACTGGCTTTCCCAGGTGTATGTGTCTCACTACTTGTTTTCTTTCGCGAACTTTGACTTCTTGTAACCCTGGGGGACACCGTTTCCCTGGTCTTAGGATACTTGCGCCCTGCCAACTTGCAAGGGTCCAAGTAAGTACTTTGAGTACAAGGGGTGTGTCACAGATAATCCTACTCTTTCTAACACGGTGTAAAATAACCCAACTAAAAATGAAGCTTTGTTTTCTTGTTCTTCTCGAAGTGGAAGGTAAGGTATGACATACTTATAACTTCTCACATGGGTTCGAGCAAGTGAGATCGAAGACCGACCAGGTAAAAGGAAAGGAAAACTCAATGGTATTTATAACTCCCAGGTGTAATGGAAATTACAAGAAAACTAAACTAGAACGAGTACCAAAGAAAATTCCAAAGGGTGACTAAAATATTTTGCCCAAAGTTTGTCAACAAGTAGCAAAAGACCACAAAGAATTTGGGTCCAACATTTAGTGCAAGCTTGGGATACAAGAAAATTTAAAGAGGTTTGCAAGTCCCCAGTGGAGTCGCCAAAAAAGGGTGTGTGTTATAAGCAAAATCTGTCCGTAGGGACGGATCTGACCTATCCGGCTGTGAAGCCGGTTACAGCCCCTTTGGTAGCTCAACACGAGGCAAAGGCTACCCGCGCCTCAGGTCGTCCTTCGCTTGAGGCGGTAAAGAAGGGGAAGAAGAAAGGTGAAAGACTTACAAGAAGTCATTCTCAGGACCACCCACCTTGGGTGTTATCCTTCCTTAGCTTTCTGGATGGCCAAAATGGCCTGGTGGGGTGAAAATTATGAACAATGGGATGAAAACAAGCTCGCTAATTTTTTTAGGACAATGAACTAAATAAAGTAGACAGCGAGCTATTCACTACCTTAAAATGTTGGAAATTGTCCCAGAATTGGTCGTTGAGGTAAACCGGTATCCTGGGTAATTAACCAATGAATGCTTTAAGTAAAAGGGTGTGAAACAAGGGTGAAAAGGGGGTTTAAAAGCTACAGGCAAGTACTTTTAAATGGCTGTAAATTGTAGACAGCAATCTTTTCGAAGCTTTCAAGGCAGGGAAACAAGCCTAGAATGGCTTGATACCCCCCAGGGTGACCCGAGAAGTATTCCCAAAAGGTTGTTAAATCAAAAAGGGTTGTAAAAGTGGATGAACAGCCTTGTAACAAGCTGTTATAACTATGATATAAGGGAAAGTATTCACAATTTCAATTTTGGTTCATGACTAAAAGGTGGACTGACGAAAGGTTGACTTTAAAAGTATTTTATTGATCGATTTTATTTTTTTATCACATCCCTTGGTCACCACACTATTTTGAAGGTTATCTAGATCAGGAAAACACATCCCGGAACTATGCCAACCAGTATAAGAAGAGTAGTCCTAGCAGTCCACGATGGTTAGGTTGAAGAGTGCCTTGTACAGTTCAGAGAAGTAGGAATTAGCCACTTCTCATCACTAGCACTTTTCGGCTCTTAAAGCCGCTTGGATGGAAGAAGGATACCTGCGAAAAGGAAGAGGCTCGGGACCCCCCTAAAGAGGGTTTTTGTTGAGCTTACCCAAGCATAGTAGTATTCCAACAGAGCTAAGCCAATCAACTCCTTGAGCATGTGGTACTGAGGAAAGACCACTCGACTTATACTAACTAGACAACTCCCGAGGGGCTCCTGATGAAGACTCCCTGGCTTTGACTCTTAATATTCTATGAAATTGAAATTGCATAAAATGAAATACCAGACCATCCACATGGTGAAGTCACGCCTTGCTTTCACAAGTATGCCTCCTGGTTACTGAAATTGAAATCTATCTTGAAACTATATACATAAAACAAATAAATAGATAGGTGACATATATGTCACGGCTAGATAATATGTGTATGTAAATATCTAAATAATATAAGTTTTTTGTTTTTTGTGTATGGGGCAAACCCCTGAATTGTTTTCAAGTTTTTTTTTTGCGGCGTTTTGCATATATTTATCTTATTGATTATGCCTGGCCCCTTTTGGGGGCATCCACCTGTAGATTAGTGAGCAAAAAAAGATACAATGAAAATGCAGCAAGATTAGATGATTACAACATAACAATTACACCATTCGACTCAAAGGAATGGATTGAGACTCTTTGCGAACTGCTAAGCCTCCATATGCATGAAAGCCTCAACTAACTCCTTGTACGGGGATTGGAAATTTAGTGTTTGAAATATAAAAGGTGTGATTGTTATCTACACAAGTATTAACCAGATTTTTAACATGAATTCACAAGTGAACCATTCAAACTACTTACACAAATCGAACATATAAACATTGATATGTATATCAGAAATTTTTGGAGTGAGTGTAAGAGATAATTAAAGTGTGTATGAGAATGATTGGGTAAGATTTACCGATCGAAATGTGTGTTTTTATTCGCTTCCCTGCTGGCCCCTTTGCCTCAAACAGGTCTCTAGGTGATCCCCAACCGCTTAAGCGAGGCAAAATGGGTGACCGGTTGTATCGTTGTAGGCAAACAACGAAATTTTAGTATTTATGCATGGAAAAACTGAAATAAACATAATATAAATTTACACATAAGAAATATATAAAAGCCAACTAAGATGGCTGTCCCATGGGGGGGAATTGACCAAAATGATCCATTTTCTTGTTTGGACAGCAAGGTTAATGGTAAGAAAACATAACAGAAACATACATGAATGAAAAGATAAAGCAAACAAGTATGGACAACCATCTATGAGGTCTATTTAAGGGTTCTCCTAAGGGGCCCTAGGACTCCCAGCCACTAGCTAAGGTTGAAAACAATCGAATACTTCAGAAAATCTGCACTAAAACACATTAAACAAATTAAACCAAGTTGTTAGAAAATGAAAGTGAGCAAGTTAAACCCAAGGAAGCAACAACAAACACCTAGTTAACCAATCCCTCCTGGAGATAGCTAACATATCAAGCATTTACCCCTACCCCTCAACCCTTAACCAACAAATGACACATCCAACAACTAAAATTCAACAAGTACACACACACAAAGAGTCTTATAAATTTCAGCAGAGCTTTGTTACTATATTCATCCTCCCTTTTTTACAATGCCAACCCTCTTATTTATAAAGGAGAGGTGAAGGCTTAGGGTTAGGTCACAAGACACTTGTCACTTTTGGAAAAGTGACAAGTGGACCAACCCTAAAGTATTTTTGTCTTTTTTACAAAAAGTAACCTTATCCAAAAAGGGAACCTTATCCAAAAAGGGGATCAAATCAGATTTGACTTGACCCTTCAATTACATAATATTTACATGCCAAAAGTAAATCATAAGAGAGTTTATGTTACAAAAATGCATTTTTCATAAAATGACAAAGCTTGATATGCCACATCATCATTTTCCTTGGGATTTGTGCCATCCCAAATTCTCTTTGACTACTGCCATATTTTGCAGATGTAGGTGATGTGTTTTAGGACAATATCTGGCCATCCATGGTTGTCGGATTCAACGGAATGAAGGCCCAAGGTGTGGGGAATTGTTGAGTTTATTTGGAGGGCAAGGGGACTTCAGGATTTGGTCGTTGTAAGTAAGGAAATTCCCACTATTCAGGCATTTTTCAGACCTGATTATGCCCCCCCCTTTGTTGCCTATAAGTTTCCCTGTGAGTTGGCTAAAACATGGCTTTGATTTGGGCTTGTTTCAGTAAGAGGACCTCTTGGATATGAAATTTAAGAGGCTCTTCCTATGTACCAAACAGCCACAAATCTATTTTTTATTGTGTCCATGCTATATATCTATCTTTTACCTTTCCTCTTCCTTTCGTTTTATGCAAATCCGACTCCGGATGAGTGAGATATGGCCCCGGGAAGGTATGCGGATGGAGCCGGCCAATAGACTGATCAGGGAAAGGATTTGAAATTGGGGTGAAATTCTAGGTTGGATACCAGAATTGACAGGCTTCTATAGGCCTGTATACCTGTAGCTCAAATGGGTTTCCCTCACCAGGCCCAATTTGACCTCGGAGGCCCCCAATTAGGCCTCCCCCCGGTGCATGCTTGTAGGGCCAAATTGAGTCCCTGTCGCTCTAGGACATGTCACTGAAAATTTGGGCTGAATTTTCTGAGGTGAATGGCATGGATGTATTCTATACTTCACCCCAGTCGTTTTGATTATTCACGGGTGAAAATCTGCCTCTGTATGGCAAAATTGTAGAATTAAAGGTCCAGTGACCCTTGGGGGGGGGGGAATTCAAATTTTAACACATAGTTTGAACTTTATAAATAAAGTTTATTAATAATTTTATAAATCTATTATAAGTTATAATAGTAATTTTATTAAATATATATATATATATAATACAACAAAATTAAACAAATAATAAATTAAAAATTAAAAAAAAAAAAACTAATTTAATTTATAAAATTTAAAAAACTATACGAAAATTTAAAAAATAAATTTTATATTTTTTTAAAAAATAAAACACAAAAAGGTTTACCCGTCGCCCCTGGTCACCCACGTGATCGGGGCCAAGCTCCAAGGGGCCATGGGTTTTGGGGAAATGGTGAGTGGTGGTGGCGTTGGGCGGTGGTCGCATGGGAGGGAGATGCGTGGAGGGGAAGGATGCGTGGAGGGAGGAATGGGAATGGAGGAGGTGCGGGAAGGTCGTGGGCAGAAGGGAGATGGTTGTGGGAAGGGGATGCATGGAAGAGAAGGAGGAGGTGGCTGTGGGGTGCATCGCGCAGGAGGAAAGGGAAATGGAGGTGGAGCTCGGGCTGCGCGCAGAGGGGAGGCGGTTGGTGGTTGTGGGAGTTGGAGGCCGCGGGATGTGGGAGGTCGCATGGGAGATGGGATGTGGAGTAGGGGTAGGGGTGAGAGGGAGGTGGAGGTGCCCGCGGTGTGGGGAGAGGAGGTTCGAGTAGTGGAGTGGAGTGGTGGCTGGTGGAGCGAATGTGAGGATGTGCGCGTGGTGGTAGAGGATTGGTGTGGAGGGGGAGAAATGGAGGTAAGGAGGAGGGGCAGCGCGCGCAGAGGGGTCGGGGGTTAGGTCTAATGCGCATGCGAGGGGAGGAAGCAATGGAGAAGGGTTGTGCACGGTGGTGGTGGTGGCGCCCGGGTGATGGACGGGCGCCCAGCCACCTCCAAAAATTAAAATTAAAACTTTGGGACAGTGGGTTTTTTGGTAATGAAAACTGGACGGGAGGTTTTGGGTTCAAACCCTCTGCCCTCCACTTGGATTTCTGAGAAGTTTTTTGAGCTTTTTGGGCAAAGGAAAAAGGAGAGGATTGGGGTTCAAAGCCCAGGGCTTCCCAATGACATGCCCAGGCATGCAACCTCCAATAGATAGTTTTACAATTAAAAATTTAAAGGAGCCATGGAGGCTTGGGCCTAGTGCCCAAGAAGGGTTCGAATCCCCTCTCCTTTGCATCTTTCAGCACACATACACCCTTAATGAACTCAGACATTAACAATCATACTGAACCAGCAAGCAACGTCATCATTTAAACAGGCAAACAAACACCAATTTCTTCTTGCAGAACCTCAAAACAACCAGCAACATATCTTATTGGTTTTTTGGAAATGATAATAATGGGTTACCTGGTCAATGGCTTGGAGATGGCAGCATGGAAACTGGTTTCCCACTGCTGAGTTGTTTCTTCTGTAAAAAACCTCCCTCTGCTGCCATGAATTCTTGTTGCAGAGCTCTCCCCCCTCTGGCCAAACTGCCAAAATGGATTGGGAGAGGGGAGAAGGGAGGTTTTGTTTTTTTTCAATTTTTAAAAAAAAACAATTTTCCCCAAACTGCATGAGGCTACGTGCCCACTCTCCAAATTTCCAATTTTTATGAAAATATTTTATTAATTTTTTTATATTTTTGGAAATATGTGCAAGTCAAAGTTTGACTTTGACTTTGACTCTGCTGCAGCTGACTCGGCCCAAAAATGTTGACTGGAGAGACGGATTCGGAATCAGACGCAAGTCACATGATTGGAAAGGTTTTGATGAGTACATCAGGAATATGTCATCACCAACTTGAGATAATGCCACCTCAGCCCTCAAATTCAGCCCGGAACAGTGGCCACTTAAAACCCCTGACTTGTTGGTGGGCCCACATGACACCTAATCTTGCGAAAGGTGCCAAATCATCATACAATATCCAATTGAGGAAAATGAGGTACCGTTGGAAAGGTATCAACGAGTGCTTCGACTGTATTTGCTGCTATGAAACCCTGTCATGCGAGTTGGTGGACCCCTTTTTGCCTAAAATTATTAACCAACTTGTGACAGCTCTAACCAGACCATCTGAAGTTAGAATTAGGAAAATGAGGCATTGTTGGAAAGGTGTATGAGTCTATTACAGCATGGAATTTCTAAATATCTGATTTATAACTCTTTTCCCACCAATTTTAAACCATGAATCACTGCAATCAATTTGGTGTCCAAAAATGGTCATAAACTTGCGAAAGCTCGTTCTTACCAACCGGGGGTCAAAACCAATCATGGAATATACCGTTGGAAAGGTTTCGTACTGAACTACACACTGTTTGGGTTTAATTTTCCCTTTGATACCATAATCTGAACAGAGATAGACCAGGAATTCACGGCTATTGGTTTTGGCTGTTCGGGTGGCGTTGACTTTGCGTGCCTCGTATGGGGTCATACTGACTTGGAATCAAGCTCATGATATCTCATTGAAAAGCTTGTCCTGGTCCCTACCACTTGGAAGTGTTATATTCCTTGAATCAAACAACCTTGACATGAGTAATAAATTTCATGGGAAGGACCACAAATCCCTAAAAGCAACCAACTGATACTCTTTCAAGGGCAGAGGCCATAGTAACTATGACCCCCGCCACTGTCTTTGACTGGAACCATAGCATCAAGGGGAATTTATGGAGAAGTAACTGTGTAAAACACCATGTTGATCCCAGAGCATATTTTTGGGTGAACACCTTCCAAGGCAAACGTTTCATTGAAAAGGGGTCACTCCCCCTAGGCCAGGCTCTGCCGAAGTGCCTCTGGTGAAATGTCCTCTTCTTCTCCGATGAAAAGCCTCGGTCAAAAACCATCCTATATCTACCCCTCTAATGAGGTCTCAGCAACCATCTGATGGGCTCTTCAGCCGCATGGAGGTCTGAACTAATCATCTCCCCATGTGTACCGGTCCAAGTAGTACCTGTCCATCGGGCATGGTCCTGCACATCAAAAACTACGCCCTCTTTCGGCTCATTATTCACAGGTATCATAGCAATGTCAATCACATTTCATCATTAATATTATCAAACATATGCATAAAAACCCTGATATATCGTTCAACAACTCAAATACATTACAAAAATCCACAATACAAGATCGAAAAAAAGGACAAGACATCCTACTAGGCTAGTATCCACAAGAGATGGGAAGTTCCCAGGAGGGTTTCATCCAAGCCATGTAAACGAGGTGTTGTGGCTAGGGGATGTCCAAACAAAAGGGTAGAGTGAGAGACAGTTATGCATAATGTTATCTGCGGGTGCCTTTGTAGAAGGCGAGCTGTACCCGTCATGGATGCAATTCTTTCTGAGCTCGTTCTTGCATTTATTCTTTTCTTTATTTTCTTTTTCTTCTTATTTTCTTTTTATTCAAGGGCTAACCGGAGGACACTGCCTTGTTATGGTGACCAGAGCTGACAATGTTACCCACAAGTACTTTCACAGAGATGAGAAGGTTGGCTCGTGATGAGACCCCCTTTCCCTTGGCCATGCAACCAAAGGTCACTTCCCTGGCATGGTAACCAGATGGTGGAAATTTCATACTATTAGGTACCCATGAACCTAATAGGATGGCTCGTGATGAGACTCCTATCCTCTTGGCTAGGTCTTGTTTATTATTTTTTGGGTCCCTCTTGTTTCTTCCTGAGTGTCTTTTTATTACCTTCTCGAGGATCCCTGGGCGAGGCATCTTGAGGTTTTATTTCTAGGCTTTTATCTTTTACCAGTTGATTTTACCTTCTAGGCCTTTAGCCCCTTCTTCCCATGAGATAAGGTGCAACCCTACAAACAGGTCAATCCAATGCCCGAACAAGGGGAATGGGATAAATGACCGGGAGATAAGATGAAAAAGTGGTGGTATGGCGGGAGCGGACGATGACTCTTCAAAAATCCCCCAGTGGCAAACCAAAACCCATGGGTACAGGCTTGCTAGGACACCCTGTCAATCTCCCCAAACATGGTCAAGTGGCTTAATGTAATATCCAAGCAGTAGTCAGAGACAAAAGGAGTCAGATGCATATATCCAAAGGTTATAATGATCAAAAGTGACACATACCATGATACCTGGACCAATTACCTCATGGAGAAAGATCCTTCTCTGATACAAGACCAGGCTGATGGTGATGGATGTTGTTGCTGCTGACAAGAAGAATCTAATGAAAGAAAAAAAGGATGGGCCCTCCAGGGCCATGCTCAGGTCAATCCTGCTCTCGGTACTCCATGTCTAGGACCTGTGGGCCTTGAGACATGATCTCCTAGTTATACCTAGAAATCGGGGATAACATCTGGCTCCAACTCAGGGACATGTTCTCACCGTAGAGCGCATGAGAACCTCAGCATCTCTGGCATAACCTACAGATCTGCTCAACTCGATAGGGGCATCAGTAACAAAAATGGGGTGGTAATTCCACCCCAGCATGTATAGACATATATATATATATATATATATATATATATATATATATATATATATATATATATATATATATATATATATATATATATATATATATATATATATATATATATATATATACTTGAGTAAAACAATGAATATGCGAATGTAGAGCAGAGTACCTACCTTTACTTACCTTTTGGCTGGGTGTTCGATGTAGTCAAACGACCATTGTAACCAATCCAGCAATGTCCCCCTATACCTACCTTTGTGCTTCATCATAAACCAAAACAGTGATAAATCAAGCACAAAAATGACATGGGTTAGAACATATATTATATTGTTGGAGATCTCAAGTTCTAACTTATGGAGGTGGGTGGGAGGGATAAAATCCTGCCAAGTCCATCTCTGAGGAAAGTACTCAATCCAATTCAAGAAAGGGTCATGAAAAATGCAAGGTCTAGAAAACTGACTCAAAGGGCCTGCCAACTGGCTACCTAGGACATCCTCACGCTCTGAAGTCAAGAAAGGGATCGACAAAGACCTAGCAGACAACTGGAAAACTACTAAGGGAAATTTGAAAAACTGGGATAACTTACTCAAACTTGCAGTATCCAACCGACCCTTGGAGTCTAGGGTTTTCCTAAGTAGAAGCTCAACATAAAAAATATACTTCCCAACTACACCTTTAATATACAAGCACGGTAAATTAATAATAGGTAGCTGGAGTGAAAATTCATTAGAAACCTTCTTTAGGCAAACAATGTTCTTACTTGCATCAAAATCTGAGCAAAGTAGTGGTTGATAATCATCTTCATAAAATAAATCCAAATGCTCAGAGGAACAATCGTCAAAGTCTTCAAGGTATGACTGAAAATCATCAAGAAAACAAGGTATTGGGTCATCCTTGGGTTTTTGGAGAGTATGGGTAAAAACCTCATCTCCTTGTTTCCACTGGTGAAGAATAATCTATTGTGATAATTGCAAAGGAAACACTTGAAAATGAATTTCAATGTCATAGACGGGACCCATATCATAACCAACTATATCCCATCTATGTCTCCCAACATGTATGAATTCATCAAAATTATCAACAAAGTCATTATCTTCATCATAACATGAAGGGATTAAAACATCCGACACTTCTTTGCTCTCTACATCATAAAATAAATAATCATTGAAAGTTTTGAAATAACTCACCTTGTTTAATCCTTCTTGTGCAGGAGCTTCAAGTGTTCGGATAACTTCATCAAGTGGAAGATCTACCTCCACATCTTCAGTCTTGAGATATAGAGGATCAAACTTGTCCAAGGGTTCCATTTCCTCTTCACTCTCTGAGTCATAGAACAAGGTATCATCAAAAAACTGGAAAGGAAAATGACTTACCTCATTCTCTTCATCTTGTGTAGATGGAATAGGATCTTGGAGAGCTTTATCGGATGGAGGAGCGGTTACTGGTGCTTCATCCTCATAATCTGCCTTTCTAGTTATATCTTCATTGTATTCTCTTCGATTATGGGAGAGGTCTTGCTCCTCTTGAAGGGGTTGATAATGGTCTTCATAAACCTCGTCTTTTATATCAGAGGATTCTCGGTATTGATCATGATATGCCTTCCTAAGATCTTCTACAATCTTAGTGGTGAATCCTTTGTTGTCTAAGGCTACCATGAGGTTTTGAAGGACATTTTCATACATTTGGCAATGTGGCTTAGTAAGGTCTATAAACCTACTGATGAGGTGTATGAAAGATAATATACCCTCGCCCTTGCAACAACTCTTAAAATGATCTTGTAAGTAGGATGGCAGAGTGAGTAAGAACAATTTTATAAGAGCATCCTCTCCTCCCAACTTTATCTCGCTCAAATACTCCAAAAAAATTATGATGTGAGGAGTTGGGAGGCCCAAAAACATTGGAGAGTTGTTTAGCCATTTTGTATCAAAGTAATTTGGGTATCCTCGAAAACTTCTGAAATCAATACTTGGATATATTTGTTCCCAGTGTGCCATGATCCCATAACTTGGAAATATCACAGAAAGTAAGGTGGCACCCTGATAAATATTAGTGGAGTCGCCAGATAATTTGCCTAAAACTATCAAAGAAAAAGGGAAAACACCCAAGTGGAGTCGCCAGGTAAGCTTGTAAGATAAGGCTCTGATGCAAGGCTTACCGAAAAGTGTCATCTGAGGAGAATTGACTCAGTGTTCCCTGACAACGGTGCAAAAATGTTATCGCACAGTTTGTAGCTAGGTCAAGTGGCTATGAAGTAGAAGGCCAAACTAGCGTAACAGGAACCTATCCCACCCAATGTCACCACAATGGGGAGGTTATTTCTCTTTAGGGAGGTAAGGCCCAGGGGAGACATCCCTGGTAACCTGAATTTTTGAAGAGGCAAAGGTTTAAAAGTCAAAGTAAAGTTCCCCCTTCACAGGTCACCACCAAAACAGATAGTCCCAGCTAAATAGCCAATAATGAAGTGTAGGCCCAAAGAAGAACACCTGCCCAGAACAAAGCAAACCAATATATATATGCAAGCTATGATTCAATGGGTTAGTACTTCATAAGACTTATCTGATATCAATATATAAGCAATTGTAACAATAAATTTTGACGAAGTCAATGTTTGTTAATGCAACAATGAAATAATATTACTTCACCAATAAACATCAAGATGATGTAGCAATCAATGTATCTAATCAACCCTCTTTCAATAAATGCATCAAACACCATCTAATTGCTTAATCTATAAAAATTGTTGCGTCAAAATGAAATAACCAAGGGTGACATCAGCTTTTAGGGTTAGTAGTTAGTTAGGGTTTCAATTTATAAGAGGTTTTGAGAGTTGTTTCAATCACTTTCACTTCAACGTTGGAGGCTAAAGATCAGTTCCTAGGGTTATGGAGTCAAAAGGTGAAGGACGCACAAGTTGAAGGGGATGATATTCAAAGGAAAAGAGGGAAATGTTTCAAGGTGTTGCTACAGCAGGGCCTTAAAGACATAACCCTAGGGGAGAGAGGCTCACTACGGTGTTTCTTAAACAAGGCCTCATGCTCTCTCCTCCTTCCCGACAAACAGCTAGCTCAAAGACAAGTAAAATCAAGACAAGAGAGTTTGAAGAGGGAGAGTGTTGCTAAAGCAAGTCTCTTTCATCAAACCCTAAAAGAAAAACAACCCTAGGTGTAGATAACCTAGGCCTGGGACATCCTCTTCCTCTTGAAGTTTAAAGGTACGACTAGTTTAAAGGAAGAAGAAAGAAAGAGTGTAGCAATGGCTAGGCTCTCTTCTTCTTCTTCAATGGCTAAAAGGTTTTTCTATCAGGGGACATGAGACAATGACCTACTTGTGTGTTTGTCCCCTAGGGTTTTGATTCAGCAATATTTATAAA
>ML782161.1:255757-283448 GCA_009831015.1 Picea engelmannii
GTAACATACAAATAGGCCTAGAGGTACATATCTCAATGTCTAACAAAGTCTAACTGACTCCAAACAAATGCTAAACTTTGAACTATCAAGATTAGCAAACAATAATGTTCTAACTACCCAAGGTCAAAATATGGGGCATTACACATTTCAAGTGCCAAATTTTATATTATCATATTTGATGAGATGAATTGACTGATAAACTGTTGTTTTATAGATTTATGGACGAAAATGTCATATTATTTTTTTGCATAAAATTTCTTGTATTTTGAGATATTTTTTTAATTAAATTTGATTTTAATTTTCAATTTAGAGTTTTATCAAGTCTTGTTGAGCCGTCAACTTTTGCCCAGTCCCAAGCTGGTCGAGTTTTTGTTGAGTCTGAGTCTCATAACCTTGGTTTGAAGCAATGTTTTGAGACATGCCGAAGGTCTGTGAGTTTTTTGGGTCAACGCTGAAATGAATAACCAGTGAAAACTTGTTGTGAAACTTTCCTATAAATGAAACTTGCCAAAACCTGTTGAACCTGACTCGAACTTGTTAGACTTGTTGAAACCTGACAAAACTCGCCCATTAAGAAAAGGTGGATGCCACATGGAATTGACTTGGAGAAAAGGCCAAAATGTGTTTTTTGGAGGGAGAAATATGAGTAGGAACACATCAAAGGAAACCCTACAGGAATATAACCCAAAAACAAGATGCATTTCACTCATTTAGTCATTTTATCTTCATTGATTTGAGTTTTCAGTTGGACTGTGAACACTGAAACTTTTTTCAGCAGGTTGTGTTATTCTTGTTTGGGGTCCAGTTGGAGTCTTGAGAACACTTGTATTTGTGGGCTAGAGACCGAATAGGAGGTGGAGAGCCAAGATATCTACATGTTAGATCTTTAGTTTCAATTGCATTCCTATTTTGAAGAAAGTATTATGATTTTCAACAAAATTGATTTTCGAGATTTCATCTTCATTTTTAATTCAGGGATCAACCTACAGTGATATAATTTTCTCTTATTTGTATTGAATCTTGACTAACCATGGCTCCTAATTCCAAAAAGTGGTTTGATCAAGCATGAGAACATGCCTTCAAACTTCAATCAAATGATGACAAGAAGCTCAAGTGAAAACACTATAACCACAGTATGAAAGGGAGGGCACAAACAACCTGAAACTCCACCTAGAATGAATTCGTTGCAAATATGTCATAGTCCCATGCAAGCTATTTGATTTATGTTTAAGTTTTTGAGGCTAATTTTAAGTGCCAGATTTTTTGTTATCATATTTGATGAGACGAATTGATGGAAAACCTATCGTTTTATAGATTTTAAGGATGGAAATGCCATTAATATTTTTTCTTCACAAAATTTTATGTATTCTAAGTGTTGTTTCTATTTGAAGAGTTTTGAACTGATTTTTGCTGAGTTGCCAAGTTTTTCCATATCCCAAACTCGTTGAATTTTCATCAATCCCAAGTCTCACAACCTTGGTTTGATGTGAGTTTAAGTTGGGTGGTTGGTGTGCATTGTAGTCAAAGCATGGAAACAATATAATGGGCATGCCATATATTGGTCTTAGGGATAAAGAAATATTAGGAACATAAACTACCACTCTCCAAAATGAATGAAATCATCTCCCTACAAGCTTGACTATTAAGCAAAGCTCATTCATATTATAATTAGAATAAGATTTATTAAAAATGAAACCTTCTTTTAGAGAAAATTGCACAATGACTTCAAGATGATCAAATAAAGAGGATGGCAACACTTTAACAAGATAATGCTTGTCAAGAAAAATATTGTTTGAACTAACAAGAAACTTGACAATTATAGAATTGATTTCAGTTTTTGTTGATTACACCATGTAAACCAATTACCCTTAGTATATATCTAGAAGGAAAATCCATGGGGTAAGTAAGAGTTATTGTCCAAATACTCAAAATAACATGCTCAATCAATATCCACAGTGTACGCCAAATGTGAGTGTGGAGCACAACTTCCTTATAGTTAGGAACAAATTCCTCCAAATAACCCAAGTACATCCATATATCCAAATCATATGTTCAAATGTTTCACATATGCATTCAATCCAATTACATATACATGCAACCCCATATATACCCCTCATTGGGTCATAACATAAGTACCCCCATTCGAAAAACTATCCTAAAAGCTTTGTGGCTAAATCTTTTGCATCTTATGAAACCAAGTAATCAAGTTACTTATATTTATGCTCTCATACAATATGATTATTCATCCATCCATATTTAGTTCTTTTCAATGTCATTCTTTGATAGCTTCCTTTCCTTTGATTCCTTAAATATTTGATAAAATCTTGTCGCATAATTGTTCCTTGATGCCCTATTCCATTAATATCCTTGACTTTACCATCTTCTTCCTTGGTAACATTGATGTGGCACCAAATCTCATGGAGTAAAAGAGTAAAATCTCTCTTTAACTCTTCTATCAAAAATAATTTTCATCTTATTTTGATATTCTTGGAATCTCTCATTCACTTGTTCTTTGGTCTGTTGCACCTTAATTATCTGATAAAATCTTCTAATAAGATCATTAAGCTCTTCATTTTCATCCTATATTAATATTAAGATTAAAATGGTAATATTAAATCAAATAAATTTTTTATTTTTATTTTTTATTTTTTTTTTAAATAAATATTGTTCGTTGAACCAGCGACGACAACTTAAATAGCTACGACAGTTTTGCAATATAAACAACAAAAATTTTTGTCGCAAGTGCGATGACAACTTGAATAGCCGCGACAGTTTTTCCATGTAAAAAACGAAAATTTGTCGTCGCACTTGTGACGACAACTTAAATAGCTGCGATAGTTTTGCAATATAAACAACAAAAGTTGTCGTCGCGAGTGCGACGACAAATTAAATAGCTGTGACAGTTTTTTTATGTAAAAAACATAAAAAAAAATCGTCGCACTTGCGATGATAACTTGAATAGTTGCGACAGTTTTTCTATGTAAACAACGAAATTTGTCATTGCAAGGGTCGTCGCAATTGAGACGAAATGTTGGTTTCACATTTTTTGCCTAAATTGTCCTATTGGGGACAATATTTCTTTTTTGTCACAATTGTGATAAGTTCCCTAGGGGTGTCGCTCTTGTGACGTTCATTCAATTTTGTCGCAATTTCCACGTGACACAAAATGACGTTTCAGAGAGTCCAGATTCGTCGTAAATTCCACGACATAATGTCGCAAGAGCGTCGAAATAGTCATCGCAAAATGACCCAAATTTGCTAGTGTCTGGTTCTTTAGATGGCGAGGGAATAGTGGATACTGCACAGATGGATTGAAGGGCATGTTTCACCCCTCTGAGTTCAACCTTTATCCTATCGTACATCTCCTCCTTCTTAGCTTCATGTTTCTGCAAGATTTCCTGTGAGGCATCTGTTATAGCTACGATGATGAATTCAAAGTCATCTACAGTGAGAACAGTCTACATCTTAGTCAAGGTGGCTCTGGATTTCTTTCAGGAAGTGGGTTTCGTGGGGGAAACCTTCTGTTTGTTCAAGGGATCAGCCTCATCAACAGGATCCCTGGCCAGTGTTACTTCGCCATGCTTCTGTTGATATTATTTTTTGTGGGTCTCTTTTTGATCTACTTCGTCATCACCCCCTTGGTCAGGTGATACTGAAGCATTTTCTTCCAATGCATTGCTCAAGTTTTGGACCTCTTCGGTATTCTTCTTCTATTAGGTCCAGGAGTATCCTTTGCTTCATGAGTGGTCTTTGGGCTGTCGATTAGTACAGGTTCTGACATTTCTGCAGGTTCAGCGGGGATGAGGAGCTATGCAGACCAGCCCTTGGTTATCTCTTCGAGGTCCTCCTTTGTGAGCTTGTAGTATGACTGAAGTTCTTATTTATGCTCATATGTACGTGCAATGATATAAATGAAGTTTCGATCTACGCAGAACATCATGAGGGATCAGAACCAATGCAGGGTGTATGGCATCATGCGAGGGACAGCTTCGATAGTCCTCTTCAATTGGAGATAATATGTATGAAAGATCGTGTTCGACTACCACTATTTTCCCATATCTCTTGAGTTCCAGAGTGTGGTAAACTTCGCAGCGAGCGGCTTGAACGGCTCAATGGCTGGGAAGGTCGCACCTTTCGACATCTCCCAAGCAGTAAATGCAATGAGGATCAGGAGCCAACTAAAGTGGAACTCATAGCCCTGATCCTGAGCTTTGCGGCAGTCTAATTCCAGCCGGTTGACCAAGTACTTCACCCAGTTCATCTAGAGTCCTTCTACACATTTCTCGGTGAGGTCAACAACGAATCCTGTGACCTATGTAGGTCGGTTCTTTCTCACAATTTTTCCTATGATCAGTTGGGAGGCCAAGCGTACTGCACCATTCTGGATGGAAGCTACCTTCTAGCCTCGTGTTCCATTTTCTACATCACCATATGTGTCTTTGATCTTCTGTGCTAATGTATGATCTGTAGCATTCCCCGGGTAGAAGTCCTATGGGTCGGATCCCTGCATGCTCAATCATGTGATCCTATGGATCAGCGTCGAATCGACTGTGATGCGTCGGTCTAGCCATAGGTAGTCGCCATGGTAGCACGAGAGTAGGAGATTAACACAAGTGTTAACCTCCTGGTGCCTTCCAAAGTGTGGAATATTCATTAAATTCAAGAGGGTGGACTATGCGAGGTTCACAGTCCATGGCTGGGGGATTATTTTTGAGTTCTTCCCCTTTGTCCTGGTCATTTGTAAGGAGCAAGCATACTATGGTTCTTGTGGTCTCCTAGGTTTAAGTCGTTGAACTTCAACATCACGATATTATCTTGTTGTGTTCTAACTGTAGGTATCCCCTTCGAGAGGTACGAAGTAACCAAGGTATAATCAAAGTCTCTCAAGGCACTGTCACGACTCACCATGCCAGCCAGAGGTGGGATGTAGTCGAGTAGGATGGTAAGGATTAGCTTCTCATTTTTCAATTCATCTCGGTGCTTGGTTCTCTTCTCTCCTGCCGGTCGAGATGGTCCAGATCCGCGAGCATTCGATGAAGAGGCTTGCACTCCTCTCATTGATGACGCTTGAATACCTACAGACATTACTTTTTCAGCCATGAGATCGATGATAACTTCTTTGATGGATTTCTCTGTGGCACTGAGCTCGTCCGATGGAACAATTTGTCGGCATAGGGGCAGACCCAGGGTTCAACGCTTACAACAGCACACCAACAAAACCCTAACTACTCGCCCTTTCAGCAACACCTGCAAAGCAGATGAAGTCTCACCCGAGGTAGAGGTAGGGGTGATTGCAGGACTCAGATGTCTGCAACCTTAGCTAGGACATAGATCTGTGATTGTAACACCTTAACAGAGCACTTAGAAATTATATTTCATTAATATCCAATCTTAGTTTACAGCGCAATTAAACCCTAATAATAGATCAGCGCAGTATTCACACAGATCCAAGCACTCAGCATACCAACATAGATCAAATCTAGCATTTATTCAGATTATTCAACACTAAGTTATCACATTAGATTCCTCTAAGAATATATCAGTGCACTAAGCCTTTAACCATCAAAATTTGTCGCCTCAATTTATAGGACCATTCAAAATCCAAGAGAGAATTGGACTTGTTGCTTATTGTCTCGTATTGCCACCCCACTTGCATAAAACTCATAATGTTTTTCATGTATCTATTCTACATCATTATGTTGTTGATGAATCTCATAAAGTGAATTGGAAGGAATTGTGGGAACCCTCATGGTCTAACTGTTACATGTGTTGGACCATAGGGCCCAACAGCTCAGGAATCGTTTGGTAGACCAAGTTAAGGTCCAATGGGACAATTATAGCCCAAGATCTGCTACTTGGGAGGATGCAGATACCTTACGATGAGATCATCCCTCACTTTTTTTGACCACCTTGGGAATATGTTTTTCGAAGGTTGGGGGTATGTAATGCCACCTTTTGACTTAGATAGATACAATTACTTAAGGAATAATCATCTTTTATTTTCTATTAAATATGAATCTATTAATGACACACTTGAAATTTTAAGACATATGGACCTATGTGAATGTCAATTCTATGAATGTTTATCGTTATATGAATTATGATGGATATTATGAAATTTATTTATAACTTGAAAATTTTGACATTTAAAGTTGTTGGTACGTGGATACTAGATTGAGAATATGATTAAATTCATTTACATGATAGTAATGCATAGATATGTATGAGTTTGTGTTATAGACTAATCTGCAGGTCAATAGGCTATGAAATATCCAAAGGATAATAATAATAAAAGGTTGATGTCGTGAACATCGACCAAGAAACAGTATGGTATGAATCTTTGTATGTGAAATTATGTTGATTCAAATGCATTGCTATGATATGTGGACAAGTGCAGGTTTTTCAGGTGGCAATACTGCCTGAAATTGAATATACGATAACAAAATTCCCAGCAACACAATGTTATTGTATGCTCCATGGTAGGGTGTTGACCCTAGTTCTATTAGGAGGGGTGGAGGCATTTCCCACCGTGTATCCTCTGAAGCCTGGAGTCATGGGAGGACGATGTTAGCTCACACTCCCCTAGATGTGTGATTATGAGTGTCAGTTGTTTGTTGGGGAAGCTTGGTCAAGAGAGTTGACACTTCTGCTTATGAGTTCTATCTGGAGTTAGGTCAATATAGTTGACGCTCCAAGATAGTCCAAAAGAGGAAGGATGGGGATGGAAGATGGAACTAGGTTAGGGAGGAAGGATGACTAGAAGTAGTTGAGAGTGTGTGGAGTTTTCACCTTATAGTAGAATTTATTGATTTTCTCTTATATATATATAACTGAACTATAATTATCTAAGTGAATGTTGCTTGTGCTAAATTATTATAATTGAGGGATTTTGTGAACATTTTAAATGATTTACTATCTTTTATGAAATGAATGGTCTTGTTGATTGGATTGGACGCATATAAGAATTAATTTAGGTGTGATAATTATTGTCATTAGTATATGTGTGAGTCTTGTATGTGCTAGCTACACATGCATGCCGTGTACATGTACACTAGTATGTATAAGTGTTTTAAATTGATGGTGGTGTTTATCTGATATGGATGTATGAATCATGTATCTTTACCCTTGTATTGTAAATTACTCTAACTTCGGGACGAAGTTTCTTGAAGGGTGGGTGTATGTAACAGCCCAATTGTTTATTTATTGATCATATTTGTTAATTTAATTTAATTAATTATTAAAATAAATTCAATAAGTCTTTTTACTATTTTATTATATTATGGTAGGTGAGGGAATTAATGAGGAGATAAGGCGATTAGGGAATTGAATGAGGGAGATGGATTGCAGAGAGGAGGATAAGGAAGAGGGGAGAGGACTTGGAGAGGGGTCTTTGGTTTTGGGAAAAAATGGGGGAAGAATAAGAGAAGGAAGAAATTCTGAAAGAGAGGGGGAAGAAGGAGGAAATTGGAGGACGGAGATTGTTTTGGGGAAACTTTTACAGAGGCACTATTGTTCCTGGGAACTTTGGGATCAGGGGCTAGGAAATCGGAGGGATTCCTTGAGCTAGGGAGACATAGAGGTTGTTCCTAGTTTTTTGGAAGGTAAATATTCAGTTTGGGTAGATTGGGGAAGTTGGGCAAGAACAAGAACAAACAGGAAAGGGGCTAAACCAACCAGCCTGTAGGTCGGGTATGTATTTTACTAGCTGGTGTGTTATTATTATTTTGTTGTTATTATGTTGTCTAATTTATTATGTTGTCTATTTACCAGTTTATTTCTTGCATAAAGAAAAATTCTAAACTAAATTGCAGTCATTTCAGTGGGAGATTAAGAGATATTATTTTTTTGAGGCCTTACACTATTGTGACTATTTATGGCTTGGCAACAAATTATTTTTTGAAAATGGTTTATTAAAGGAAATTTATGAACGTCTAAAGTGGGTCCAAGTTGGTGGCATGGATATATAAGTTGGCATTTACAAAGGGATTTTAATAATCATTGATATTTTATTGCACAAAGGGGACAAAAGAAAAACCCTAACCCTAAAGAAGTTTCAAGAAGATGAATAGAATATTATAAAAGAATATGAGAAGCATATCCAAAGGTAGTTTTTAGTCATGGTTTCTTGTTGGAAGC
Source organism: Picea engelmannii (assembly GCA_009831015.1). Lineage (NCBI taxonomy): Eukaryota > Viridiplantae > Streptophyta > Pinopsida > Pinales > Pinaceae > Picea > Picea engelmannii. Next base: position 263,894 of record ML782161.1, read on the forward strand.
AAGTTTTCCTTTCCAAAATTTTGGAATTATCATGCTTAACTTCCCCCCCCATCTTTCCTTCTGCTTGATTATTTCCATCAAGTTTACCATGTATGATTTGAAATAGGAAGATATGGGTATGATCAGCTCTCTCTCAATATTCTTCCAGGCATTCCCCGTGATATTTCAGGTCTAGTGGAGAAAAATCCCTACTTGAAGTCATTGATATCTTGTTGAGGTTGTTTCATCCCTCTTGTTTTAGGCATTGTTAAACTTGTTACATTTGGGATATTATTATTAAGTTATCCCACAAAGAACTATTCAAGTGTTATTTTGTTTTTAGAAATCTATGTGGTGATGATATCAATGGATTCTTGAGCACATGATGGTTTTCAAACCCTTTTGATATTAACAAAGCAGTCATTTAAAGTTCTTTGATGACCTGTCAATTTTTATATATATTTCATCTTGCAAAGTTATAGCTAATTCTGGATTCACATTATTTTAAATGGAAGGAAAAATATATGTTGAAAGAAAAATCCAAACCCTGTAGATACAAATCTTGTGCAGTTATATTTACTTATTTTTCTTAAATAAAATGATGTGTTTGACAAGTACATCTGTATATAAGAGTTTTATTGAAAGATTTGTTGGGGTTTTCAATTTAGAACTCACCCATTGCATGCATCTAAGGTCATAAGAAGAATCTTCCATATATCGAGAAAGAGGAGTACCACCTCTATAAAAATGTAGAAGAATCTTTTCGTGTTTCCCACAATAGATTCTCTCAATATTGGTTATTTTCCCTTGACAAGACAAGAGATCAACATGTTTACATACTAGAAATATGGCTCTTATTAACAAGGACGACATTTTCTATCCTAAAGTCTCTCTTGAATGATTAATCAAAAAAAAAAATCCAATTTACTTTTAGAGCATAACATAATTGAATTGAAATAAAAAAGATGCAGTAGTGGAAAAATAAAAAGGAATTCTCAATTCACTTAGAAAAAATTATAATGTCAAATTAAACAAATCCATCTATGATCTTTCGAATCGTGGGAATCATTCTTAAATGATGAAGAAAATTGAGACTAAGAACTTACTTATAATAAAATCTTGTGTGTTGGTGATGGTGGGGCTATTGGGCTTATAAAGTTGGGAATCCTAGTCCAAATTAAGCAAGTGTTGCATGGCAACGTAGGCAACCTAGTATAGACACGTGGATAGAAATTTGAAATACATATGGTTTGCATGCAGAACATAGTATTCTCGAATTAGTTCTTTCTGAAAAATATCAAAAATTATCAATATTTGAAAGGTTGTTGGACACAAAAAATTTAGCATTACCGAAGTATTTATCTTTAAAACAAGGGCTCCTGGACAGAAAAGAAATTGAAATTTATGAAATTATAGGTTCCTGGACAGCATAAACTATACATACCAAAAATGTAATTTATAAAGTAGATATTTAGTTTTATACATACGAAATATGTACTTTTATAATGGATCGTGGGTTGTCGGGCTGGCAGGCTGAAAATTGGGCCTCTGATGTTCTCTTGCCTACAAATAGCATCGACAGTTTTGCAGTACAGAAATTGGGTCTTCGATGTTCTCTGTGATACAGAAATCGAGGAGTGGAGTTGTGGACTATAGAAATTCATCAGAAATAAATAAATTATACATACAAAATATGTACTTGTATAAAGTAGATATTTAGTTTTATAGATACGAAATTTGTACTTTTATAAAGTATGGGGATGAGATTTTATAGAGCATGCATGGAGCCCTCATTGCATACGTAGCTAGTTTTTGGATCATGGGTTCTCGGGTTGGCGGGTTCAAAATTGGGCCTCTGGTGTTCCGTGTCCTACAAATAGCACCGATAGTTCCGCGATATACAAAATGATAAGCGGAGTTGCGGACTATAAAAATTTACTAGAAATTAATAATGTCTATTATATAATAGAATAGTAATAACGTGTATTACACCGAATTAGTTTGCTTTAAAACTAAGGCTTTTTTTGGACAAAAAAATATATGGCATTGCCGAATTAGTTTTCTCTGCACATGTTTTATAGAGCATGCATGGAGTGCTCATTCCATACTTAGCCAGTTTTTGGATCGCGAGTTCTTGGGATGGTGGTTTCAAAAATGGGCCTCTATTGTTATGTTCCCTACAAATAGCATCGAGAGTTCTGCGATATACAAATTGACAAGCGGGCTTGCGAACTATACAAACTTATTATAAAATAAGTAATGTCTGTTAAATATCTCCGGAAATTACATCAACATTTAAAGCATCAATGTCGTTGAAGACCAAAAAATTAGCATACAATAGGAGACAAGAAATGTAGCATATCCGAATTATTTTTCTTTGGAACAAACAAGAAGGTTTCTGGAAAGCCAAAATTTAGTATACAATAAGGGCATTTTCGAATCAGTTTTCTTTGGAATTTATCAAAAATTAACAATGTTTGTTACATGTTTCTGGAAATTTAAATGTGTTTGTCATATAAACTGGGATTGGGGCTCCCATAGACCATAAAAAGAAATAAGTACAAGAATTAGGAACGTCGAAAGAAGAAGTGTGTGACGGTAGAGAGAAAGACCTGAAAAGAAAAAATTTGAAGTTATGAGTCTTTGGTTACAATTTTCTATTTAAAGAGGATATAAGTGGATTGATAAAGAAAAGAAGATGGCAGCATAGACTTAAACTGGATTGATAAAAAAAACAAGATGGCAGTATAGAGTTACTATGAAGCTGATGTGTTTTTGTTGTTGTCGTCGATGGGCAGTGAAGTCCTGTTGACCGGTTGTTTCCCTTCCTGGATGAGGTTGTCCATTCTCTGTTGGAACCATTCTTTGATGTATCTTTTCATGGGGGTTGTGTTGATTTCATTTCGGATTTCTATGTCGTAAAGATCATTTTCTAATTTCCTTAGATCCATTGAAATACTATGCAGACTCTGTTCAATTTCTTCATTGTGTGAGGCATAGTCCAATACCCAGCGCTCGTGCTCATCTAGACGATGTTCAAGTATGTCGTAAAACTTTTTGAAAGACAACCCCTTTAAAATATCAACTTGTTCTTGGAAGGATTATTTAGTGACTAACAAGGATTTGAGAATTAAGTTAGGATCTTGAACCTCGTTGGTAGTTTTGACTAAATCCATCTGGAACAGGATTGTGAATAAATGTTCCTTTTCTGATATGACTTGTTTACATGATTTGACAATGAGCTGCAGGTTGTGAACTTTATTTTTCCAGCATGCTTTTACTTTTTTGGTGCGCTTTGGGGAGGGGATTTCCTCCTGTCTTATTTTCATTTCTGATGTGTTGATGGAATAGTTGGTAAAAGGGCCCAGTACCTGATCACAGAAAATCTATTCATTTTTTAAATTCGCCTCCAAATGTTCCAGCAAATCGTTGGCCTTCTTTCCGAAGGAAACTAAATTTTTTGATGTTTCCCAGGCTTCAATAACTAGCTACATTCTTTTATTGATGTTATTCTCTACAAGGGCTCTAGAGCATGCAAGGAGGGTAGAGGATACTTTCATCTTCGCTGAAGTGGTAGAAGGCACGATTTTTTCCAAAGGACTGGCAAATTCTGGTGTTCCAATGAAAGCCTGCTCAAATTCGTTGAGGCAGTGTTTCAAATTGGCATGATCCATCTCCATTCTCCAATGGAATCACGAAGAATGTCACTAGTTACCTGGTGAAATGAGCATATTTGGGACGACAACATTTCGCTAAAGTCAATCTCTATGCGAGATTTCTCTTTCCTGTTTGTTACATCTCTCTTTTCAATGACCATACTTTTAGATTGGCTATCAAAAATAGCGCTCTAGATTACGAAGGATTCATCTATGTCAAAAAAATTGGTCTCGGATATTTCCACCACAGATGACCCAATTTTCTGCATGTGCTCAGCTTCAATTTCAAGTTGCAGTTTTCCACTTTCAATTTCGGGTTCCTCCACCTGCCCTGCATTGTTTTTTCTCTTCTTCGCCACTGGAATTTTGTGAGAACTATCAATATTTATGCGAGGGTTCTTATCTCCTCCTCCATTCGAAGATTTTTGGGTTGCTTTCTTACTGGGGTGGCCCATCGAAGAGATGCTTCATGATGTTGTGCTCTTGGGAGTGTTGGTGGGGGACTGGGTACTCTTCTCACTCGATACTTTTCCATGTTGTTTATACAACTCAGTCTCTTCATCGCAATTAGCAGAAGCAGGATTGTTGTCGACACTGTCCCTTTCTTGGGTCAGGTGTCTATGGATAAAAGAGGTGTTAAATCCAACACCCAGTAAATGTTCTTGAAAAATTCCATTAGGGTCAAACCCTTTTATCCTTTCAGCGTACATTAGGTTCAATTTCTTGAAATGGGTGGCAAACTCGTAAATCTTGTTGATGTTTCTGCACACGAAGTCTCCTACTTTCCAGGGCAGAGGAATGAACTGTTTTTTTTTTCTTGTCATGGAAAAAATGCAACCAGTGGTTGCATTGACTTGTAATTTCTACAACAAACATCTTGTATGTGATGTGGCGGTAGTATTTTCCTTAGAGCCAAATACCATGAGGACACTTTGATTTTCCTCTTTCTCAAGTGTGCCCTTCTTGTTCAAAAACTTGCTTGCCTGGCCAGACATCCGCGGAGCATCCTTTCCTAATAGTAAATCTTTGAAAATTGAGACAAATCCATTAAAAACTTCATAAAAATAATGGGAGGCCTTGTGTCTCCACGGGTCCTCGTGCCAGAATGTTACTGGGTCGAATCCACAGTTTATTTTATTGGAAAGAGAAAGTTTTGGAAACAAGCAGCAATACACAATTGTGAAAATCAAGTAGGATGACATATAAAATTTGTTTGATTCTTTGAATCATGACAACTGGGAACAAAGATCAATGGACATTAGCTTCCCCCAATCGAAAATGTATTGTTCCTTGATTGTCAAATACAAAATATAAATAAGTATATGGGAAATGCTTGTTGTGGATGCCTGTCCCGTTATTCTTGTAAACAGCGAAGCAATTTCCCAGAATGAATTTCTAAAGGAACTTACCTGCAGCCTTGTGATATCTTCAGGAACTGTTGTCAGGTCTTCGAGGAATTCGGCTAAGATGTCCAACCCATTATGATGTTTTTCTAGAAACTGCTTGCAGTCTTGTCCTCTGAACGTCAATGTTGGTTTGGCAATTTTAACATCTCGCAGAAGACCTGAGGTGAAAAAGAAATAGGAGAATGGTCGCGCAGTGGAATAATTATTTGGCCTGGAATATAATTTTCGGTGCACCAATAGACCACCTCCTTACAGTCAAAAACCTCAGGGACACAGCCTGCACGAGCGATTCCAGAGGTCCAAATCACTTTGTTCTGGGCAGAACGGGATGAATAGTAAAAGTATGCCCTGGACCACTGGAAGTTCTAGTCTTCTTGTGCGAACATATTTATTGTATCTCCACAAAATTGTTGTCGACCTGCTGCCATAAGTCTACAAGAACGTTTATTTGTTCCAGACGATGAATGAAATGAAAAGTTGGAAAGGATAATATAACCCTGCGCAATTTTTGGTCAAAAGCGTGTGAATGGGAGATGTCCTCGAGAATTTCGTTGATTAATGACAATTTGGACAGTTGTTGCATAATGCGTTGTTAACATTAAACACTACTAATTGCATACATAGAAATGTGAACATGGTGGATATTTCAATGAGCAATTAAGAATTGTAGATTTCTTGAGTGGCCCAACACGAGGATGTGTGTTCGAGATGAACAATCGGAAGGGACAAAATAACTCTCCACACATCTTGGTTTAATGCATAATAATGGGATATCTCCTTGATATTTTCGCCCATTAATGACAATGTTGACGGTTCCTGCATGGTCAGTTGTTAGCATGAAAGGTTTCTAATTGCATAGTAAGAAAGTACGGAGGTCGCGGGTAGGGGAAAAAAATGATACAAAATAGGGTTGCAAGGTACAACCATTGAAGGTGAGGGTGCGAGGGTCAAATTGTATGTCTCATAACTTTTTGAGTGCAATACCTGTAACAACGAAGAGGGTATGGTAGGACAGTCGGAAGGATAAGAAGTTAGTGGGGATGGAAAGCAGCGAGAGATACTTTGAAACATTTGTGAGTAGTGGTAGAGTGAAGCTTGTGAGTTCGATGAGCCTGTGCTGGAATTGTAGATCATGGAAGTTTTGAGTGCAAGATGTACATTACGCAACAAGAATCAGAGTTTGAAATCGTGAACCTGCCAATCGTGGCCATAAAATTGGCCAAGTATGAGAGAAATAGTGGTCGGTCGGATTCGTCGTGTGAATATATAGATGGAGATAAATATATCTCAACCCTCCAAGTCTAGAACCCGCGTTTATAGAAAGGTGACTAAGTATATAACCACAAAGCGATAATACAAGGGAAGAATAAAAGGGAAAAAGGACCAACGACTTCGCGGTGGAATTGTAAATCACGGAAATTTTGAGTGCAATATGTATATCAAGGAAAAATAAGCAGCAGAGTTCGAATGCGCCAACCCGAAACACTGACTAAGAATTGGAGATTTCGTGAACCTGTGAATAGGAGGATCCAAAATAGGGTCAGAAGGTCTGCCCAGAACATGTGAGGTCCTGATGGTCAAATTGTATCGTTCGAAACATTTGAATGCACAATCTGTAACATGGAAAAGGGGACGATGTCGAAACACGGTAGTCAATTTCTATATTGCGAAGGGTTGGATGTGAACTGTTTTGTATTGTTGTGTGCAGCCGTCACTTGTAAGAGTCATTTGTAAGATCATAACCAATGTATATTAAGAAGCAAATTTGTGAATAGTGGTACAGTGAATCTTGTGAGTTCGAGGAGCCCGCAGTAGAATTGTAGATTGTCAATGCAGCAACCGTGGCCATAAAATTGGCTAAGTATGGAAAGCAATAGCGATCGATCGGATTCCTGGAGTGATTATATAGATGGATATAAAGAAGTCAGCCTGCCAATGCTGGTGTTAGAATATGAAAGATGTGTGCTTGTTTTACCATTGACAATACCCTTGTCACCCAACCATAGGCTGAAGCCACCCTTTGAGCACCTTAACCTTGACAAAGAATCATTCCGGAAGCAAGCCCTAGGCTAGATAGCCAAACAAAGGGTAGCGCACCTTTCCCCAAGGATGGTGCACCAACAAGAGCTGATCAGATAGTCCAAACCCTAGCCAAGAGATAGTCCAAGCCAAATGTGATTTGCTAGCTGCAGCAGCTGCAATGGCAGCTCTCCTCAAACCTGGGCACAAGACTGGGCACTACAATTCTGAGACTGCCTGCCAGAATGAGAAATGGCCTCCTGTATTTATACTAATTATGGCTAACTGTCTGGGCCGACTTCTCATCCTTGGTATCTGTTTTTTCAGTATATATTATTATTTCTGGCCAACATCTTCTCTTGGAGGCTAATAACCTAATATAAATTATATTCTTGAGTCGACAAGTCTTCTAGGGTTATTAGCCAACTCATTAGGGTTTCTTCTTGCTTCCTGGAGTATTCTATCCTTGTCAGGTTTACACATGGAGGTAAATACCTCCCACAGCTACCATAATATTAACACTCCCTCCTAGCTAGGGAGGTATTACAGGTAATGGTCTTGAGCACAAAACATACCATTCACTCGGTAGCATCAACATAGTTATATAGACTAGATCATGACTAGATAACGAGCACCATCATCATCATCAGCTACATCGTCTCTCAAAACCATACTCTATCTGAGTAATCATACATGATTCTCACTCCTTAGAGTGATACAAGAGCCATTCTTCTAATCTAGAAGAGTAAATGTTCTGAACCATTTTCTGTCTGGAAAATCTTTGTTCATCATTCATCTGGCTGATAATTATTTCAAATAAATTGTTGATAGTCTTCAAGGCAATCAGAACAAAATAGAACACAACTGTGTCTATTCATAGTAGTACATAACTACAATCCAGTGGTACACTACCACACCAAGTAACACACAAGTACTTGATCAACAACGTATAGTCACGAACAGTGAAACACATCCACCACAGTAGTATACATTTACTGTCATTCAGTCTTCATAACAATCATCTGATACCAACCTGCATAGAAACAATGTTATGATATAAACTGAATCATCTGGGACAATATTTCACTCACATCTGTGAGATCTGAAAGAATATTTTCCCTCAGAGTAGAACAATGAGATATCTGGACTATTATTCTCAAGAAAGGAAGAATAATTGTCTTGTCTTATGAACCTGGACCATTCCCCACCCTAGGCCATTCTTCCTACACTAATCAAAGTGCACTCTTGAGAGAATGTATAAACCCTAAGGAATGTTTGTCCCTGATTGTTAAACCTAGACCATTCCCCACCCTGGGCCATTCCTCCTACACTAATCAATGTGCACCCTAGAGAGAATTTATAAACCCTAAGGAATGATTGTCCAGACCATTTCCTCTGTTAACCACAAGAGGAAAAGATTGTCCTGTACCAACCTCCAAAATGGACCATTCCTCATGTTAACCACAATGATAAATTGTTGTCCGGCGATGCGGGCCAATCTTCTTGAGTAACCCTCAAGAAGAGAGACTGCCCTAGACCACTCCCCATGTTAGCCACAATGGGAAGTCGTTGTATATGATACATCAGCAATCTGGACCATTTCCCATGTTAACCACAATGGGAAATCACTATTCGTCAGAAATATCAATCCACTTTCCGAACAGGAAAGCATCTGTCCAAGATGGACTATTTTTCAATCTTCAAAATGAATGTCCTCAATAATATTTTCAGTGCTCCCTCCCAAACTAGGATTCATCTCTTCCTTTTTCAATAAGGAAGTCGTCTCCACGAGCTCCAGCTTGAGTACGCAAACTCTTTCATCTTGGATAGAAGCTTTACCAAAATGTTTGTTTATCTACTCATCTGTGGAGATATGTATTGGAGAACCACTTTCTCCTTTCTGGACTTCATCACGGATAATGTAATGCTTGATTTTAAATGTACTTTAGTGTAGAACACTAATTTTATGTGAAGGCTTCATGTAGCTCTGAACAATAGAGTATATCATTGTTGGAAAACTGGAACATATCCATGTGGCACTTCTTCTATCATCATGAGATCTAATATACTGAGTAATCATCTTGATGTTATAGGAAATCTTCACCACGCTTATGGTGTGCACTGGAGGTTCTCCACCAAGTTATCTTCTTCTATCTGCATACAAGGGTCTCTTTCTGGTATGCCTCAAAGTCTTTAGATTGCTCTTCATACGCTCTTTATTCAATTTCTCTGGAGAACATTATTTGCATTCATCTGATGTAGAACTCTAACTCATGGATGTTGTGGATGATATAATGACTCATGTAGAGATAAGTCTGGTTTACTGGAACAAGTAATCATCATAGTCTCCTCCCTCCATCTGGGAGAACCTCTAGTTTTGGATCTTGCAATGCTTTCATTCATAAGTCTTCCATACACTGTTCTTCATCACGAATTTCAGTTCCTCTGCTTGATTTCTTTTATTGAGTTTATATCAGGCTGACAATCTTGTGATTCTTGATACAATGACTGGTTTTTTTGGCTTCTCTTTCTTTCTTGTAATCTTCATGTGTTTCTTTAGTTCTCGGGTCCATGGAGTTTCTTATAGATTTCATGCCCTAAAGATTCCATCATAGGATCATGGATGTGGATGGACAACCAGGGATACTTTAAGGCTTCTCTTTGAAGAATACGTACTAAATTTCATGCCTGCTATCATGGATATATACTTCATAATCTTCAATGGATCATAGGATTAGCTCCCTCCTAATCCTTGCTTCATGTATGAGTTCATATAATCGACTCCCTCCATCTAACAGAGTCCATGCTTCCATCTGCATCCTTATTGTCTTCTGCAATATATATTTGGCTCTCTTGTCTAACAGAGTCCACGCTTTTGTATTGTTGTCTTCTACAAAATGTCATAAGTCTTTTTCCAATTTCCTCTAGATTACTGACTTCTTTCTGTCTTTGCTTCTTCTAAGTCTCTTCATGATTGATTCGGCTTATCTTGCAATAGCTTCCACGTGATTTGTATTTCATCCTTTCATGTGTATTATATAATGATATCCATTCTTATCTTGTTGTTCTTCCATAGGTATAGTTCTTCTTGGAACACATTATCTTCCAAGAGATAGATAAACAAAATATGTACAAAGATGATGCAAACAAGATATGTACAAGAAATAAGAAGAGTTTTGTTACCTTCAGAAGAAGAAGTCTCTTCCATCCTGCTTAGTCTTGTTTGTAGGTTCCTTTTCTTCGGAAATTGATGCTTCGTGTTTCTCCTTCCTTTTATTTAGCTCAGGACAATGATTCTTGTGTGACCATACTTTCGATAGTTGAAGCATTGTACTTTTGAAATGTCTTTCTCTTGATTTGGCTTCCTCTTTGAACCAAACTTCCTTTTGTTCCTGAAGTTCTTGAATATTGTTGTGAAGGCTTGATCATCGTACTTCTTTTGGGGTTTCTCTTTTGCACCGATCCTTGATTCTTCTTGAGCGCAGCATGTCCAAAGTTCTTTAAATGTTGGATACTCCTTCCTTGGGTTCATGCTTGCGGAAAATGCATCCCACGTCTTGGGAAAACCATTGAGTACTATGTTTACCAATTCCTTCTTTGAGATGATCTCTTCAATAGCTTGTATTTGATCTCTTAACTGAGAGATTCTCACAAAATATGATGTTATGTTGTCCTCATCATTCATCTTCATGTCACGAAGCTCATTCTTCAAACTCATAACTTGTCCAATGTTTCCGACCAAGAAGATATTTGTTAGGGCATCATACATCTTCTTCGATGAGTCAAGATGGGAGATGTATGGTATCAAGTGGTATTTTATAGATTCCACTATGATACTCATAGCATTGATATCATTGTCTTTGAACTTCTCCATAGTTGCAACATTTTGCAGTTCCTTCTCTTTTCCTTCTTCAAACTTTGGCTTCACGATCTTTCCTTTCACGATATCCAGCACTTTATTCTTGGCAAGGATGAGGTCAATCCTTGTCTTCCACGCTCTAAAGTTAGAGGCTCCATCTAACTTGTTCTCTGACTTCATAGAATAAGTCATGGCTTCTTTGACTTGGTCAAACCCTAGATTTGACCATAAACTCAAACTTAACATCTTGGCTTGTTGAGAGTATTAGGAGATGCGCTAGGCTAGAGCGCACTGATCTATCCGGAGATTAGGTCAATCCATTCACTTAAGGTTCCTCAGCAAGAGGATTAGGGTTTCTGCAACTTCTCTTGCTAGTAACCCTAGCTGCAGTGTCTTGGAAGTTTCTTTTGCTAGTAACCCTAGCGACAGTTCCTCAACGAGCTCAATATCCTAGCGACTATGTTTCCTTCCATCATTTAGACTGAATGAAGGAGGTGTGGGCCCATAACCTGTTAGAATATGAAAGATGTGTGCTCTTTTTACCATTGACAATACCCTTGTCAGCCAACCATAGGCTGAAGCCACCCTCCGAGCACCTTAACCTTGATAGAGAATCATTCTGGAAGCAAACCCTAGGCTAGATAGTCAAACAAAGGGTAGTGCACCTTTCCCTAAGGATGGCGCACCAACAAGAGTTTATCAGATAGTCCAAACCCTAGCCAAGAGATAGTCCAAGCCAAACGTGATCTGCTAGCTGCAGTAGCTACAATGGCAGCTCTCCTCAAACCTGCGCACAAGACTGGACACTACAGTGCACACAAGACTAGGCACTGCAATTCTGAGACTGCCTACCAGAATGAGAACTGGCCTCCTGTATTTATACTAATTCTGGCTAACTGCCTAGGCCGACTTCTCATCCTGGGTATTTGTTTGTTCAGTATATATTATTATTTCTGGCTGACTTCTTCTCTTGGAGGCTAATAACCTAATATAAATTATCTTCTTGAGCCGACAAGTCTTCTAGGGTTATTAGCCAACTCATTAGGGTTTCTTCTTGCTTCCCGGAGTATTCTATCTTTGTCAGGTTTACACGTGGAGGTAAATACCTCCCGCAGCTACCATAATATTAATAGCTGGAACCTGCGATCATAGAAAGGTGACCAAGTATATAACCAGAAATCCATAATACACGGGAAGAAGAAAAGGGAAAAAGGACAAAGGAGTCAGCGGTGGAATTGTAGATCACGAAAATTTTGAGTACAAGATGTGAACCCGGTAGTCAATTTGTATATTGTTGAGGGCCAGATGCCAACTTAGGCAGCGACAGATACTTTGAAACATGTGTGAACCATGGTACAACAAAGGTTGATGCCAACCCGAAACATTATCCAAGAGTTGTACAGTTAGTGAACCCGGTAACAGGAGGATCCAAAACAGGCTGAGAATGTGTCTGCAGAAGACGCAAGTCCTCGGTGTTCAACTTGTATCGTTCCAAACATTTGAATGCATAATTTGTAACATGGAAGAGCGGACGATGTCGGAAACCAGTAGTCAATTTGTATATTGTGCAGGGTGAAATGCCACCTTTTCGTACCTCTGTGTCCAGTTGTCACTACTAAGAGCTAATTTAGTATTGAAAATAATTTTTTAGATTCTGTTAAATACTTCATAGGGATTAGCATCCGTAAACAATGGCAATCTCCACCCCACTAGCCCTGCATTCCATGTGTGAATTTTTATATCACAGAACTGAAAGCGATATTTGGAGGACACGGAACAATAGAAGTGCAATGTCGAGTCAGCCAGTCCGCAGTTTCTCTTGTCAATTTGTATATCGCGGACTTGTGGGTGCTATTTGTAACACACGCAATAATGGAGGCCCAATTTTGAGCCCGCCCGCACAAGAACCCGCGATCAAAAATGTCGCTAGGTATGGAATGCAGAATTCGTACATGCTCTATAAGATATTATGTCCATACTTTATAGTCCCAGAATACACGGGAAGAAAAAAAGGGACTGAGTAGTTAGCAGTGGAATTGTAAATCATGGAAATTTAGAGTGGAAGATGTATATAACAGAACAAAAAGGAACAGAGTTCAATTGCACCAACTTGGCAACAGCAGGCATAAAATTCACTAAGTATTAAAAGGAACAGTTGGCGATCCAATTCGCCATGCGAGGATATAGATGGAGATGAAATTGGTCCCAACCCGGCAAATGTGGACATAAAATTGGCCAAGTATCGAAAGCAACAGCGGTCGGTCGGATTCGTCGTCTGATTATATAGATGGAGATAAAGATATGTCAACCTGCCAATGCTGGAGCTGCATATTTCGTGAACCCAAAAACAGGAGGATCCAAAACAGGCTAAGAAGGTGTCTACAGAGGAGGCGAGGCCCGGACCTTCTAATTGTATCGCTCCGAACATTTGAATGCATAATATGTAACATTGAAGAGAGGACGGTGTCTGATAGTCAATTTGTATATTATGGAGAGTGCAATCCCAACTGTTTCGTACCTCTGTGTCCAGTTGTCACTACTAAGAGCTAATTTAGTATTCAAAATAATTTTTTATATATTGTTAGATACTTCACATGGATTAGCATCCATAAACAATGGCAATCTCCACCCCGCCAGTTCTGCATTCCATGTGTCAATTTCTATATCGTGGAACTAGGAGCGTTGTTTGGAGGACATGGAACAATAGAAGTGCAATCTTCAGTCAGCCAGTGCACAGGTTCGCTTGACAATTTGTATATCATGGAACTCTGGGTGCTATTTGTAGGCCACGGAACAATGGAGGCCCAATTTTGAGCCCGCCCGCCCGCCCGAGAACCCGCGATACAAAATGTCACTAGGTATGGAATGTGGAATTTGTACATGCTCTATAAAATATCATGTCCATATTTTATAGTCCCATAATACACGGGAAGAAAATAAGGGAAAAAGGACGGAGGTGTTCACAGTGGAATTGTAGATAATACACGGGAAGAAAAGAAGGGAAAAAGAACTAAGTATCTCTCAGAAGAACATCTAGTGTTTTATTAATAATGCAAATGCTTACAAAACCCTGTTGAGTTATGACCAGGTAAGGCATAAATTTCAGATCACGGAAGTATTATTCATACCACTGTGTCCACTTGTCACTACTAAGAGCATTGTTGATGTATATCAGGAAGGACGCGAAGTTGTTGGGGATAGAAAGCAGCAACAGATAATTTGAACAAACTTAATGTATACGAGGAAGCCGCGGTGGAATTGTAGATCACGGATGTTTCAAGTGCAAGATGTATATAGTGGAACGATAAGAAGCTAGGTTCGCAAGCACCAGCCCCGTAGTGGTGGGCATAAAATTTGCTAAGTATGGAAAGGAACAGCGGTCGGTCGGATCCGTCGTGCGAGGATATAGATGGAGATGTTAAAGCATGAATTTCAGATCACGGAAGTATCTTTCATACCACTGTGTCCACTTGTCATTAGTAAGATCATTGTTGATGTATATCCAGAAGGACGCGAAGTTGCTAGGGATAGAAAGCAGCAACAGATACTTTGAACGAAGTTAATGTATACGAGGAACCTGCGGTGGAATTGTAGATCACAGATATTTTGAGTGCAAGATGTATATAGCGGAACGATAAGCAGTTGGGTTCGCAAGCGTCGGCCCCGCAACAGCGGGCATAAAATTGGCTTAGTATGGAAAGGAACAACGATCGGTCAGATCTGTCATGCGAGGATATAGATGGAGATGAAGACATGTCATCCTGCCAACTCTCGAACCGGATACTATAGAAAGGGTAGTAAGTATATATCCAGAAAGAAATAACGAGCGGGAAGAACAAAAGGCCAGTTCATATGTGTCGATCCGGCAACCGCGGCCATAAAATTGCCTAGGTATGGAAAGGTACAGTGGTCGGTCGGATTCGTCATGTGAAGATACAGATGGAGATGAAGATATGTCAGCCTGCGAACCCTGCAACTGCCCATTATAGAAATATGAGTAAGTATAAAACCAGAAATCCATAATGGATGGGAAAAGAAAAAGGGGAAAAGAGATAAGTATCTGAGAGTCGAAAAAACCCTTTTTTTCTGTTTATTAATGGCAATGTTTTCAAACCTCTGCTGGGTTATCACTAGTAAAAGCATTAAGTGCAGATCACTGAATTTCTTTGGTTGCAACATGTATATGACGAAACGGTGGACATAGGTGTTGGGTACCACGAACATGGGGCTTGGTGCCCAGATAACTGGCTAAGTATTGGCCATGACAAAGTTTTGATATCTATTTCAATATTTTTCATACTAGTATCTATCAATGGAGAAAGTTTTCATATTTATCTGAATAGTATTCATAATAATATATATTAATGGATTGGTTTTGTTTCAAATGAAAATGATATCCCAATTTGCAAGATGCTCTTCGGCTCGCAAATTTTGTTGAAACCACGAAAATTTTGATTGCAAGATGTACATAGCGCAACAAGAAACATGAATTTGCATTCTGGTCTCAGCGATATAAACTCCTTATCATCTATTCATCTTGTACTTGTTGCAATGACATCAGAAAATGTCGGCTCTCCATAAACATCAATATCTAAATTAAATTAAATGCAATCAAAATTTGGTGTGACTTTAAGTAATTAAAGCATAAATTGCAGACTACGGAAGTTCTTAGGTTGCAAGATGTATATGACGGAATAGTGGACATAGTTGTTTAATACCGCAAACCCAAACATAATTGCCTAAGCTTTGTCGAAGAGGAAGTTTTTTTGTATTTATTCCAATAGTATTGATATTAGTATATATGCATGGATATTATCAAATAGAAGAAGTTGCAATATATCCAACATACTTCACAGGAACAGTGCGTCAACAGTGCAGCGGCCTTGTTGTAACTCATTAATTGATTCTATTTATGGAACCCGAAGAATGGGAGCAGGACGGGTCCTCCAATTTCTTTCTTTAAATACAGGGCCGCCGCCACATAAGTATGGTCTATGAAAAATTATTCTAAAATGTAAACAAAGAACAGACCAGGTTTTATTTAGATTGAAGTAGTGGGAAGCGGAAACAAAATCTTGTCCTTCATGTTTAATGACACAGGAGAAGAAGGTACAAAATACAATTAAAACAAATACCAGAAATTGGGAAATACTGTTAAAAAATAAACCAAAATTATTATATATTCAATAAGATGGGCTACAAAATACAGCTGAGATTATTTGCGACAACGATTGTGATTTCGCCTGCCATCGACCAATAAAAAATATGTACATTGATGAAGCTTCTTCATAGTTTTCTTGACGTTCAAACTCTTTATTTGTAAAAAACGAGCTGAATTTCAATTTTGGGTTTTCTACTTAATCGGTGTTGCCAAGTACATCTATCCCATTTTTTTGAATACCTTCTCTCTTCCAGATATGGCCTGCTTGCAATGGCTTCTTATTCAACATTCCATTCTTTTTCAAGTATTAATTTCCCTCTGCCATCGAAAAGTTGGGGCTTAAGGTTCTTTCCTTGCAATGTTCCTGACCCTTGACATCCGAGACAACTTAGAAATGTGATTCATGCCAATTTCAAAGTGGACGGGGTCATTTTATGTCCCAAAATCCAAGGCAGGGGGGAAAAATTCAAGTACGTAGTGACTAGTATTCTCCCTATATTCGATTGTCTAGTTGGTTGAGAAGCCTGCCGGAGGATTTGTATGTGGAACTTCTTTGCTTTATTACAGTAAATTGGAAGAAACGTCCAACCCAGATGCAAAATGCAACTCTGTTGAGGTAGATAACCTCTTCGGGCAGCAGAGGTGTGGCAAGTGCATCAAATGCTGCAGAATGCATCAGCATAGGTCTGGAAAATGTATCAAATGTTGCAAATGGCATCAGAATATATCTTTCCTCATAGCAGTGGAGGTATGGCGGCCCACAAAAAGGTCTAGAATGTTCAGAGGTTACGCCAAATATGTGGAGTATGCAACTACATCCAAAGGAAACCAAAAAAAAATTGACAAACAACATAGCTTTATGTCAAGTCGGCTACCAGACCCACATGCAGGTCATCAAACTATGAAGTAGAAACTTTTGTAGTGATAATATGTCATTTTATCCACCCATACAGTTTCTGTTACCCTCCTTTGAGGTGGACAAATACTTGTGCAATCTCTACAATTCGATACACTTTCCAAATCTGTGTTGTTGGAAGAAGCTATATACTTAAATGAAGAACTATTTTGCACGTGACCTCAAAATCCATTACAATTGCTAGCAAGAAAACAAAGAAGTTTAACCAACAAATCTCCAAGCAGCCTTTTCAACCAACCAAAGCATCGAACACGGGGAGAACACCAACCAGAACATACTTGTTCTTTTTTTTTCATCCTCTCCGATTTTCTCTTGTATAACAGATTTTTTTTTTACTCAAAGGTCACGTCACATAAAACCAGTCTCTCTTATTTCATCTTCCCCTCAATCGCATCTCTAAGTTGTCTTGCATGTCCATGACCAGGAACATTAGAACGAAGGCACCCTAAAGTGCAACTCTTTGATGATAGAGAGAAATGGAAATAAGTATTTAAAAGCAACGTTGGATGGTATTCCCTAGATTTTGTGTTGATTCGTTTTAATGACAGATGTTCTTGATATTTTCACTTATTAATGCCAATATTTTTGAATATGTACGCTCAATAGTGACTAGCAGCATGTATTAAAATTCCCATATCCGAGCAGATTCTCAAATCTGACTTCTAAGATATGCACAATATTAAAGAGGGACATGACATCAAGGCCTCTGTGGGTGACACATTCGTGAACTATGCTGAAGATTTTAAGAAAACTAAAACTGCACAAACAAAAAAATAAAATAAAAAGTATTTCTCAAATTCAAAATGCAGGCAAAAAGAAATTACCAGATCCCATAATCTTCGCATGTCTACTCATTTTAATGGGAGATTTCCTCGAGCTTTCCAGTTATTAAATCCCATCATTTCAAAATGCACAATATTAAAGAGGGACATGACGTCAAGGCCTCTGTGGGTGACACATTCGTGAACTATGTTGAAGCTTTTAAGAAAACTAAAACTGCACAAGCAAAAAAATAAAATAAAAAGTATTTCGCAAATTCAAAATGCAGGCAAAAAGAAATTACCAAATCCCATAATATTCGCATGTCTTTTCATTTTAATGGGAGATGTCCTCGAGCTTTCCAGTTATTAAAGCCCTTCATTTCAAAATGCACAATATTAAAGAGGGACATGACGTCAAGGCCTTTGTCAGCGACACGTTCGTGAACTATGCTGAAGCTTTTAAGAAAACTAAAACTGCAAAAGAAAAAAAAATATATATATATATATATGCGCAAATTCAAAATGCAGGCAAAACGAAATTACCGGATCCCATAATATTCGCCTGTCTATTCATTGTAATGGGAGATGTCCTCGAGCTTTCCAGTTATTAAAACCCGTCTTTTTGAACCTGTCTGGTCGGTTCTGACTTTTGAAAGCATATTTAATGTGTATTGGGAAGCGCTGATGGTAGTGGGGATGGAGCCCTATGTAACAGACATTACTACTATTTTTTTGTTTTTGTCGACGAGCATATGTAAAACGTACATAAAGAAAAGTAATTCGAGAATGCTAGTTTTTTTGCACGAGCCCTTGAAATTCAAATAGTCCTCAAGTCTGATAGTCAATTTGTATATCGCAGAACTCTCCATGCTATTTGTAGGACACGGAACAACAGAGACCAAACTTAGAGCCTGCCACCCCTAGAACCCGCGATCCAAAAAATGCTTACTATTTTTTTGTGTTTTTTGTCCACCAGGGTGTGTAGAACGTACGTAAAGTAAACTATTTCGATAATGCTAAATTTTTTGGACATGAAGCCCTTCAAATTCAAATAGTCTGCAAGTCCAATTGTCAATTTGTATATCGTGGAACTCTTTGATTGTCAATTTTCAGCTGCCTACCCCGAGAACCCGCGATGCAAAAACTAGCTAAGTATGGGATGAGGGCTCTGTGCATGCTTTATATATCTACTTTATAAAATTACATATTTCCTATGTTTAATTTATGTTGTCCAGGAAACCTATAATTTGATAAATTTCAATGTCTTATGTCCAGGAGCCCTTCTTTTAAATAAAACTAATTCGGAAATGCTAATGTATACACCATATTTTGATACAACCTATCCGCGAAGCCGTGTCCATAAAACTGGCTAAGTATGGAACCGAACTGCGGTCGGTTGGAATGATCGAGGAACTCTCTGTGCTATTTGAAGGGCACGGAACAACAGAAGCCAAATTTTTAGCCTGCCACCCTAAGAAGCCGTGATCATTAACTTATGTTGTCCAGGAAACCTATAATTTCATAAATTGCATTATCTTTTGTCCAGGAGGCCTTCTTTTAAAGAAAACTATTTTGGGAAAGCTAATGTATACACCGAACACAACCTGACATAGTTCGATAGTGTAGTAGCCGAATAAATTTAACATCAATTAAATAAACATAACAGTAACTTCTACTTGATTTCAGAAAATTCAATAATTCCTTTTAATTTAGCACATACGCATGTTAAATTTATCAACGAATATTAATTTTATAACAGAATAAAACAAATACATAAATTAACATACCTTGGTCTGAT
>ML782161.1:291122-327849 GCA_009831015.1 Picea engelmannii
TTCAGAAAATTCAATAATTCCTTTTAATTTAGCACATACGCATGTTAAATTTATCAACGAATATTAATTTTATAACAGAATAAAACAAATACATAAATTAACATACCTTGGTCTGATGCTAACCCTCCGTTGTCTTGTTGTTCGTTGTTGAACTGTGTCAAACACTGCCCAAACCTTGTTTCCACCCTGCCAACTAGGACAGGTTCCTAGCTCCAGGATATCATATGGATATCCTGGCCCCCGTGCCCAAAACCTCCAGCAAACTGATGCCCCCTGTATTAATCATTCCCGACTACAGAACTCAAACTATCCTCTCTACAAATCCAAGAGAACCCCTAGAATGATAATCCATAGAATGATAATCCCTAGAACCCATAGAATGATAATCCCCTTCCTACGTAAACCTCCCCCGCTCATATCCTCCTTCACTGCCCTTTCACCTCATTTACTTCCTTACCTACACATAGTTAATGCCCCTTATCCAATTATTTATTATTTTATCCTTTCATATTTATTATCTTATCTTATATTAAATGTCCTATCCCTTCCCGAATACGTAAGTCTTTAACAAATTAAACTTATTAACCCCCTTTAATTCTTTACTCAATTAATTAATGATTATTAATTCATAATTAATTAATCCTTGACAGACATGAACAAGTAATAAATAATAATTAATTAGTTAATATTATTTAAGAAATAATTATTGTTTAGCTAACTTTTTAGGACAGTTAGATTATTAAATTAATTATAATTAATAATCCTATACATCTATTTAAGCAGGGTCGTTACAAATAGAACCTATTCGTGAAGCCACGTCCATAAAACTGGCTAAGTATGCAACCGAACGACGGTCGCTCAGAATGACCACAGAAACGCGAGAAACTAGAGTCAAACGCGGTTTACAATAGGAAAGTAAAAGGGAGAGAACAACTATATCTCCCACACAGCAAAAGACAATCTCATAACTATGAAACATAGTGACACAGAATCCATGGAAAAAGCATCGGCTGCTACGAAATATATTTTGAGGCCGACAAACTCTGCTTCAACGTGTAACAGATGCAATTTACATCGCCTGCAATTCTTTAATCTATTATTTTATCTTAATAAGCCCAATTTGACTTATGTTGTCCAGGAAACCTATAATTTCATAAATTGCATTCTCTTATGTCCATGAGGCCTTCTTTTAAAGAAGGCTAATTCGGGAAAGCTAATGTATACACCGAACACGACCTATCATAGTTCGATAGAACCTATTCACGAACCCGCGTCCATAAAACTGGCTAAGTATGCAACCGAACGGCTGTCACTCGGAATGACCAAAGAAACGCAAGAAACTAGAGTCAAACGCAGTTTACAACAGGAAAGTAAAAGGGAGAGAACAGTTATATCTCCCACACAGCAAAAGGCAATTTCATAACTATGAAACCATAGTAGCACAGAATCCATGGAAAAAGCATCAGCAGCTATGAAATATATTTTGAGGCCGACAAACTCTGCTTCAATGCATAACAAATGCAATTTACATCGCCTGCAATTCTTTAGTCTATTATTTTATTTTAATAAGCCCAATTTGACTTATGTTGTCCAAGAAACCTATAATTTCATAAATTGCATTCTCTTTTGTCCAAGAGGCCTTCTTTTAAAGAAAACTAATTCGGGAAAGCTAATGTATACACCGAACACAACCTGTCATAGTTCGATAGAACCTATTCGCGAAGCTGCGTCCATAAAATTGGCTAAGTATGTAACCGAACGGCAATCGCTCGGAATGACCACAAAAACGCGATAAACTAAAGTCAAACGCAGTTTACAACAGGAAATTAAAAGGGAGAGAACAGTTATATCTCCCACACAACAAAAGGCATTTTCATAGCTATGAAACCATAGTAACACAGAATCCATGGAAAAAGCATCGGCAGCTATGAAATATATTTTGAGGCCGACAAACTCTGCTTCAACGCGTAACAGATGCAATTTACATCGCCTGCAATTCTTTAGTCTGATATTTTATCTTAATAGTATTCTATGCAAACTGCAATGCAAAAAAATGTAACCAGAGATCCAACTGTAGATGCAGCATACCAACATTGCAAACCCTGGGAAAACAAAAACGGGCACCAAATAAGAACCCAGCTAAGAAGCACCAAAAGGCTCAAGTACAAGCGCAGGACTAGAACCCTGCAAAGTCGAATCAAGCAACAATAAACAACACACAACAAAGAAAGAAGCAAGCAACAACCACTCCCCCAGGAACGATGTTCCAATCGTGATTGCAGAAACCCAAACGTGCAAAATGCAACAACACAAACAGGCAAGTAACAACAACGACAACATGCAAATAATAAATCAGTGGCATGCAAAAAACAAGCATGGACCAGTGAACCAGCAATGTCGTTGGAGCATATAAAATTTTAAAACGGAAGAAAATGTCTTCTAACAAGCCTATTAAGTAACCATTCAACACTACCAGGCCTGTTAGGTAAACATTTAAGTCTGTCAAAAATGCATTGTAAACATTTAAGAAAAAATTCAAAGTGGCAGGTCTCTCACATATCCCAAAAAAATAATTATATTTTTTGTAACAATAGTTCAAACACCAGAGAATGTATCAGAAAGCCAAACTTTGGATATGCCACCATACCAAACATTTCCATAAATTTACCTAGCATAAAATGCTAAACCAAACATTCAAATTAATGCTAGCATTAATCCACCTTCGAGGAATGCATAAGAAAATATATGATTCAAAAACACCATATACGATCAAATACTTTGGATATGCCAACATATATAACATTGGGAATAGTGAAGCCGGCAATAAGACCTCAAATCCCTAGTCCAATCAGAATGGTTCTCATGTGCCACATTAAAATGTTGGTCACTTTGCAGG
Source organism: Picea engelmannii (assembly GCA_009831015.1). Lineage (NCBI taxonomy): Eukaryota > Viridiplantae > Streptophyta > Pinopsida > Pinales > Pinaceae > Picea > Picea engelmannii. Next base: position 294,019 of record ML782161.1, read on the forward strand.
ATGGCAAGCTTCGAGCTAGTATAGTTATGGCGACTGTCATTTATGATAGTTGGATTGTAGCTTTAATGGCCTCGAACCTCGCTATAGCCAGGATGACTCTGCTCTGGTTCCTCTCCCTTCTCACTTTTACATCATACATCACATCCAGGCTATAGCTAGCAGTTTACAAGTTCCATGGCTTCCTTCTGGCAGGGCTATGGAGTTGCATTCTCCAAGGAGGTTCTCGGACAACCAGTTACAATTAATTTATGAGCTCCGACGAGACATCGCAAAACAAAACTTTCGCCGGGAGCAGATGGACCGCAAGCTAGCTAACCTTTTCGAGTCGCTTTCGGGCCAAGTCTCTTGCCAACCATGTCAGGTATGTCGTTGTCATTATGCATGCGCTTCAACAGGGCACATTCCTCCTCGTAGCAATGGTGGAAGTGAACAGTCTAATGTTTAATTTAATTCTCTTCTCATGGTTGACATCTACAGCTTATTTTCAATTTCCATAGTTACTATCTTGGTTTTGAATCCACACTGGCACTTAGTCTTAGTAGTTGATAGGAATATTTTGGACTCAACCCAGTAGCCATGTTTGCATTTATGGAATTTTTTTGGCCCTGTGAGGCAAACAGTTATGAGATCTGGTGCAAGCTTGGTATGTTTGCATTTATGGAATTTTTTAGGCCCTCTGAGACAAACAGTTATGAGATACCAAGCCTGCACTAGATCTCATAACTGTGAGGCAAACAGTTATGAGATCTGGTGCAGGCTTGATATGTTTGCATTTATGGAATTTTTTAGGCCCTCTAAGGCAAACAGTTATGAGATCTGGTGCAGGCTTGGTTTCTAGTTTTGGCAAGTCTTGCACCAGGTCTCAAGATATGTTTTTTTTAGCACTGATTTAAGAAAGCAATATAAAAAACTAAAACTAACTTATAAAAATAAAATATTACATTTTAATTAAAGGGGTGGCAAGTGCAAGGGGGAATCTTACATTTTTTTATCTTGGAGGAAATATAGAAAGTGGTTTTCCCTAGAGTTTAGGTATTACCACAAACAAGGAAGTCGATGCATTGGCAATGTACCAATATTGGTTTGCAACATTCGGTTCTAAGATTAAGAATTTATCTCAATATTTTAAGACCATTTTTTATTTCTAAGTTTTGTGGGCTCGTAAAGAGATGTTGATTGTTCAAACAATGTGGGATCTCAATTTGATGAAGGACTCTAAAAATAAAGGGGGGCTCCAATCCCCATGCCTCTCCCGTAAGTTACTTACCCATTAATGTAGCTATGAGCATGGTAGCCAAGTGTATTCCATTGCATGAGCAAAAGGACAAGGTGTTATGACCACCGTCATTGCTCCCATTCCCATGTAATAACATGTTGGCGATGAGAATTAAATGGAAAGATGTGTGGGGATCTGTGTCTTGGTGTGTTGACTCGTTAGCAAATGAATCCACCACCCTCAATCAAGGAGTTCAAAAAAAATGGGGGCCTAATCCAACATATAATCCCCTAAGCATCAAATTTTTGGGTTATGAATTCAAGCCACATCTCATCCTCATTAAGTAACACATGTATCGTCTATCATATCAATCCTCTAGCACATGGAGGGGATTCAAAACGACATAACCTCATCTCCTTCAAATGTGATAATTAACCATCGTCTATTCTATTGAATTGTTCTCTATGGCTTCTCATTGGCAAGGTGGGATAATGCAACAGTCCAAACCTAGAGTTCGTAATGGCAATTTTCTCATCAAGTTTAGAACCCATCTGGTAAGAACCTCTATTTTTCTTTGGTTGGTTTTTTGGAAATTTGATCTGCAAACTACCACATTTAGGTTTTTTTCAATGGATGAATCTCAAGGGGTGTTGGTCTCTAGAACAAATCTGGAGTTTGGCATTTAGAAAGCATTGTGGGGTTTTGACATTTCCCCTTCTCTTTTCTCTTTCATGGTGTTCTTTGTGGCTCTCTGATCTTCTCTAGTGCTTAGCTTATGTTTATCAATGGTTTGGTTCTTAAATGTATAGGATATGCTTCACTAATCTTATTTGGGATTGGATATGTAGGTAATTTAAATTTGGGTTTCAAATATCTCTAGAAGCACAATGCTCTCGTTGTATTTCTATATTGTTTATACAACAAAAGGGTCCCCCTATGTGTTGGAGATAGTCCTAATCGGATTGGTTACAAATCGACTCAACCATCCTCTATTTCAAATTTAGCAATCATGGACTTCAAGGACTTTCAAGAGATTCACAAAACTCTTTGAAGATATGACGACATGATGAGTCTATCTAGTGTAATAGATCCTCTTTTCTTAGTGACCTCCAAAGTCCACGAAAATGAACATCAATGCACCATAAAAAATGTTGCAAAGATAGATAATCGATGCTTTTGACGTTGACTGCAGCATGTTAATGTGAAGAAATAGAACGTTGGTCATCAACCTTAGCAAAGACTCCCATTCCACAACTTTAAACTAGAGAATGTCAATCAACAGTTCACCAATCAAGAGGGCATGGAAATTGAACATAATTCTCTCCCCTCCAATGTAGGTCAAGAGGAGGCTTTTAGCCATCATGTGTTTCGCTAATTTCTCAAGTTTTTTTAACTCATTAGAATTTTGGGTGTCTTTTAAGAAGTTTACTTTTAAGAAGGATGTAATATTTATAGACATCTGCAAACATTTCTATGTGACTCAAGGGAGCCACCAATTTTTTAAGAAACTCTATATCAACACTTTTTGTATGCTTTGTTGTTTAACTTTGCTACTAACACTATTAATATAATATTTCTTAGTTCCACTTGGTGTGTGTGTACACACACCAAGTTTTAAAATAAGATTTGGAATGTCAGAGAAAACATTTATAAAAGAAAATTAAAATATTGTAAAGATTTAATCACTCTTCATTTAACTAATCAAAAAAAATTCCATGATTAGATATCTAAATATAAACATAAAATATTCAAATTAAATAGGATAGACCCCTTGCTATTGTTTATACTATAATCACTATCCATCACATTTTCAAATAGAGTGGACTAAAGATTCTTATTACTATTGAAACATATAATAATACTTTCAAATTAATAATAGTGTCAATATTAAATTCTATATTTCTACCAAAATTTGAAATTCTAGAATCATTAATAATAAAATAGTGCAAATATTTATCTATCATGATTTGGTTAATCAAAATTATTTTTTCAATATTTTAAGTTTAAAAAAAAATGAATATCTTGCTTGAGTTTTCTAGAGATAAACAAATGCCTTTGTATGAACAAATTTGTAAAATTTATACACAGAGGAGGTTTAAGTTGAACAACCTTTCCTTTTAAGAAACCAGTGTCATATTAATAATCTATGTCATATTAATCTTGGTACCTTTAATTAAAAATAACATTCAAAAAATTTAGAATGTTACTCTTTATTTGTGTAATAAACCTTCTTGTTAGTATTAAAGGATGGTAAAGATCATCATCAAAAATTGAATTTATCAAAAATAATCACTTCAATTACAATGAAAAATACCATATAGTGTTTTTACAGTTTTTTCTAACTAGTATTTTTAGTTTCTTCTAACTATTTTTTTCAATAAAAATTTCATATGTAAAACACAAGAAATATTTCTCATGCTCATGAATGACATCTCTAATAAATTTTCAAAGTATACTAATCCACCTCATTCAAAAAAGTTAAATAAAAATTGAATTTATCAAAAATAATCAACTCAAATACAATGAAAAATACCATATAGTGTTCTTACAATTTCTTCTAACTAGTATTTTTAATTTCTTCTAACTATTTTTTTTCAATAAAAACTTCATATAGAAAACACAAAAAAATGTTTCCCATACTCATGAATGAATGACATCCCTAATAAATTTTCGAAGTATACTAATCCACCTCATTCAAAAAAGTTAAATATTAATAATCTTTCATTCCTTACATTTTTAACAACCAAAAAAAACCTCATTCTTATATATTGCTTACAAGTTATCAAGCAACAATAAGATAAATACGATAAATGTGAAAAATGGATACAAGGATTCCCCGTTAAGTGATTTAGCAAAAGAACAAATGGCAACCAGGGCCTATGAAATTGTCGTAATGCAGTTCAGAGCAGCACATTTTAAGAGCATTAAGCAGTAAAAGACCAACATATTCATGCTACGACCTCCCATGGAAAGCTGTAAGGATTTGTTTTCTCCCACATACAATATTAGCTATCAATGAACAATTAATTCTTTTAAAATGATATATTAAGTATTACAAAATAAAACAAGAGCCTCAGCTTTCATGAAGATCTTCCTGTACATAGTCAGAGAATGCACCTGCTGTAATTTTTCATTAGTAAAATTTCAATTTCCTCATCTAAATTGACTAAGTTGTAACTCTCTCTAGCGAAGTGAGACATAGTGAGCGTTTAGTAGCTTGTTAAAATGACTAATATCCCACGCCAATGCACGGTAAGATTTATATCAATTAGTGGAAACCTTACTAGAAGAGGGCTCAGAACTTAACTAAGCTAAATTATTTGCATTTAACAAATGAAGTTAAAATTAAAGATGCTAACTTTAAAGGTGATATATGCTACAATGGAGCAAGCCATGCAATTCAGAGCATTTCCTTCAGAAGAATATTATAGTACTATAAGATGCCATCCCAGCTATGGGAAAAAAGAGCAAAAATATGCTGCAAGTTTTATTTAGTAATGAAGCAGCTAAACCCTATTAAAAATCCAATATATCATAACAAAAATCAGGCAGTGGCTAAAACAATAGATATCTCCAAGGTCGAGAGTGGCCAACAGTAATGTATCATGCTGATAAATTAACTGAAAGCCCATCATATATTAGAAGCAAATGCCATCTCATCATATCTTAGAAGCAAATCCCAGCCCATCCTTTATGAGTTCCTCCTTGCTTTCGACCAAAGGCTTCAAACGTGCTACCTTAGCAATGGCTTTGTTTTCTTCAGGAGTACCATTCTCCAAGAATACACCTACCACCCTGTCATCTTTTATCCAATATGAACCAAATTTGGCTTTTGGTGTAGCAGGGTTATTGTCACCGAAAATAATGGCTTCACCTACGTTGTCTCCATAGAATTGCCATGACAAATCGAATGAACGTGAATAGAAATATGGAAGGTAATCATATTCTTCAAAGCTCTTTCCTTCTTCTTTCGCTTTAATTGCCTGCAGGAAAAATGAGGTGCAAGAATTTAGATATATGAGTAAAAGGTCGCACTGTATCTTATTAGGGAAAAGGCCAAACTTGTTTCTTAACCCATTGCTGCAGATTTTAATAGGAGCAACCTAGTTCTAATCAAGCAGCACTTAAATTTGTTACCATGGGTCTACCAAGTTGGTGTAAATGAAAAGGGTGGATGCATAGGCTAGCCAAAAAAAGCCTGAATGTGAGACGCAGATATGGTTAATTTGCGGAGGTTGTACTTTCCTCCATTTTAAAATTTGGGAGCAACAAATGCAAGTCAAAAAGTCCCCAGTTCATAGCTCGGGTGGTCGGGTAGCATGTTTGTTATCCTCCCCCAGGTTCAATTCCCTCAAATTGGACATGTTGGCCCCTTGTGATAAGGTGGACCTCTGGGATAGAAGTCCACTCCAGAAGACTTCGGGACACCTCGACCCTTGCTAAGTCACAAGTTACTTGTATATCTGGCTTGTGGGCTGTTGGATATACACTTGGGTTATAGTGGCAGCCAGTAGGCTTGATCTCGGGCATAGCCCAGATCAAACCTACCAGAATATACTCTTGGGTTACAGTGGCAGCCAGAAGGATATATCTTGGGTTATGGTGGCAGTCAGTAGGCTTGATCTCGGGCCTAGCCCAAATCAAACCTACCAGTTACCGATTCCCATGACTTTAAAAAAAATGCAAGTCAAAAAAACATGTAGAAAGTCTACAGCTTCTTGTCCTCTCTCTGATATTAGGGTGACTATTGGCAGAATGGCCTTCCTAATAGGAGTGAAGTGTAAAGGCTCACTGTTGTCAGGTTTATCCCCTCTGTAGAGAGCAGATTGGTATACCTTGATTGTATCTTTCATCGGCCTTTATCAATAACAAAGCAATTTCAATGTTTGCTCTTTTTCACACAAGTATTCAGGAATTCTGTATTAATTTCAAATTTCCTATCAAACTCTGCAGCCTGAGAGGACGAGTGTTGCATTCCTTGAGATGAGAATGGCTTTCTTCTATTTAGGCTAAAACAACTCCAAGGACCGTGACAACTTAACACTTTTTCTAGTTGGATTCTAAGCATATGAAATTGGAAGGAGTCTACTATTCACTGGACTTACAAGGTCTAAACGGTACAATTCTGAGAACTTATTGTAATTAACTGCAGGAAGGAGAAAAACAAAATTGACCAGTGTATGACAATAGTGTTAAATTGTTAATGTGTACGGACAATTCCTACAGAGACAGGTATGCTAAGTCGTCGGTGGGACATGTAAGGTGAATGATTCGATTCACTGTTTCATAAAATTCTAATACCATCCGTCTGTGGAAATTGACCCAAAGTCTAATGACAATCATAGTCAATGTAAACGGCCTTGTAGTTTTTTCCCATAAAAGGTAGCATCTTCCCATTAAAAGACATAAATCAGCAATTGCAGCAATGGTATAAAACTCACAACGAGTAAGATAATTTGATTTGATCTTAAAACAATTTTCTTCTCAACTTATTACCTTGTATTACTCCAGAAAAAAAGGAAAAGATGGAAGGGGAAAATATATTCACCTGCACGGCTTGCGCTGCTGATTTCCTAGCATGATCGACATGCTCGACTCTTCTAATATCCCCATAAATCTTCATTGGGAAAGTTGCCACGTCTCCTACTGCATAAACGTCAGGAACACTAGTTTTGAAGAAACCATCCGTCTGCAATTTATCATCACATCAACTCACAGTCAAACATAATACCGATATTTCCTTCGTAAAGAAATCAAATACGATATGCACAAATATGAACAAAATACGCCAATCAATAAGAACAAAATACACTAATTCAAGCTTCATGCCAAAGCAGCACCGGTAGTCAATAACCCCAAACTTCGATGTTTCCAGTACAGGTGTCTGAGCATCAGTGCATATTCATGCAACTGTAATTTGGGGTTATCATGTTTGAAATGGCTGCTTGCTTCAGAGTACCTTTGTTGTTTTTAGGTGTCCTAATATTTCTTTGCTGGAGACGGTAGTTGGCTGAGATCATTTCGAGAGAAACGTAAAAATCGTTCCATAAGATTCCATAACTTATGTCAGAACAACCTTCTATGCATCGACGGAAGAAGATTTCCAGGATAACCCGTTTTACCAATTTGCAAGTGTTCTTGAACAGGAACTATGAAAGTCACCTTATCCAAAAGTAGGAACTGATTTCTATCACAGAAAGGAACTAAGATGAAAAGACAGGAAAACCATGCTTTGTACCGATGACCTTTGCTTGGATATTTATGAATTGATTCAAAATTCAACTCAAACAAGCACTGTTGAGTTTTGGATCAAATGGATTTGTGATCATACACTAAATCGAAGGAGAAGTGTTAATGTGGAAACTAAATCACCAAGCCATAGTTTGATCATATTTTTTGGAGCTATGAATGGGCCAAGAAAATTCGTGTCATTAAGGGAGACAATGCTTAGGGGATTTCCTGAGCAACCAAATTTGGGAGAACTCGATTCTAGATCCACAATGTAGGTTATCCATTTCGTTCTACTAGTGGTGAAGGTTTTGTTGTATATCATATCGATAGTCAAAATTTCAGCATACTTCTGGGCAAATGTATGTACTGTGAACTGGCGCTCTGTGCCGCACAGGGCAAGTAAAGAGCAATTTCAAAATGGCATGGAAGAAGAACCTAGGACCTTTGCTCACAGTAATTGAGTAACCCCACGTCTTGAAATACTACCAAGCCACGTGTACTGTTTTAGGAAAGGTTAATTCAAACGCGAATAGCATAGTTACCGCCAACTGGTCATCATGTGGGTATTGAATAAGCCATTAATTAAGCACGTAACTTATCTTGCTTTAAAGATAATTCAAGCAGATTAGAGGCAAGAGAGACACAATGTATCTTTGAATCTATATGATCCAGGTCATTTAATCTTGCTACGCTGGCCAAGAAACGACTTCTTATCTTTCAAGCATGCCAACATTTATTTTGAGCCGGAGACTTGATTCAAATGAACGTGAAAAGGCAAGCCAATCTCACTGTCCAAGTTTATTTGAGTCAGATACATTAATTCAGTGTGCACATGAAATGGCAAGCCAATCTCACTGGAGTGGATATATTTAGCCTTACAAGTAAGAGAAGTTATTTTTTAATCTTCTTATCCTGAAGCGAAATTTAAATGCGAACTTCCTGTATTTGAGGCCATGTTCCAAATCATTGATGAGATATGCAACCTGCTAAAGAAGCAGGCAGTCCCTGAGACTTCAAAGTTTGCTAGAAACACTGGAAGGGGATTCACAATGGATGACCAAGGCCAAATCAAAGTGGAGGCATGGAAGTTAGAAGGGCAAGAGGTGAATCGATTCAAATTTCTAGAGAAATTCATAGTCCTAAAATATTGTCTTCATTTGTGGAATATTATAAAGATTCCACATGCAAGGAAATTAGCCTTGCCATCAGAGCCGACTGGAGCTTCAACCTGACATACCCAGATATCATTGAATAAGTGTTTCCAATTATGGCACAGTTGTTGGTCTACTCGATTTCTTTACATATGTTGGATTTTCTTTGTGCTCTTGTTATTTTTACTCTATTTGTTTAATTCATCTGACGCACCAGTTTTTTCTAAGCTTAAGAGATCCTAGTTAGGTGTTAAATGTGCTCAGCTTTTATTTACAGCTCTCATGTTTTGTATTGAGACTTATGTACTAGTGGTGTTTCTATTACTGAAATTATGACAGAATTTTCGTTGAAACTGCTCAAACAAAGCAGTAATAAAATTAAAGGTTGGATGACCTCTGACCAGCACAGATCCGTATGGAAGTATTCGATCAAAACAGCCTACCTAAGAATAATATCCCAAGGTGGCAATGGAGAAAAGGACAAAGTATGGCCAAGAATATGGAACTCAGACCTATTGCCCAAAATATCAGCTTTCTTGTGGCTGGTGGCACGCAACAGCATTCTAACATGGGAAAATCTCCGCAAAAGAGAATATAAAGGACCATAAAAATGTGTGCTGTAAGAGGAAGCAGAGGAAAGTATCAAGCACAAGTTCCTGCAACGTAGATGAGCCAAGACTTGTTGGGAAAGGATCTTTCAGAAGATAAGACATGCAAAACCAGGGACCAATCTGAAGAGTGATTCAAGGAAGTGACCCAAAGGTGACTTTGGATCTGAGATTCTCAAAAGCTTATGGGAGATCGTTCCTGGGTTTGTTATTTAGAACATATCGATAGAGCATAATGCTGGAATATTCCATAATAAGGACCAATACTTGGATCAGAGTAGAACCAAGATCTCAAGAAAAATCTGTGAAACAACAGAAGCCAAACAATGGACCGAGATAAATCTACAAGTTCTGGCAGAGGATAGGGAAAAGCTGGTACAGTAGGGTCTCTATTCTGAAAACAGGAACGTAATTAATTGAACTGAAAAAGAAGAAAGAGAAAAACAGTAAACCGAGGCCTCCTGGATCCCCTTTCTTTAAGCTAAACTTTGATGGTGCGTTGAGGGAGAATCCAGGCTGTGTGGGTATTGAGGGGATTATAAGAGCATCATCTGTACAACCTATCCACATTTACCAGAATATAGGTAAATCAACCAACAATGTCGCAAAGGCTGTAGCAGCACAATGAGGAAAGGCCTTAATACTTGGAATAAAATATTTGCTGATTGAAGGAGACTCACATCTGATTATCGATAAGCTTAAAGCCTTACAGACTACAGTTGAATGATCCAGAGTTGGGAAGATCTCCAAACGGGCATCTTGATAGGCTGACAGCAGAGATCTTTAGGATGCTGAAATATGGGAACCGGAAAATCTACTATCAATATGGAGCAAAGTTAGCAGCCTTGAAAACCTGAATGAGATCTGAATCCGGGTGGCAGAGGACTAGGGGGCAGTGAAACACACTTTAGCTCAAGAAACCGGCCCAAACCAAAGTATGCATGAGGGAGATAAAAGCGACGTGGAGAGGGAGCTGACTGGGATAGTCGATGTCAGCATGGATGGAGATGACCTAGGATTTCTCAGCAGCCATATCTGATCCAGAAAATGGAGGAAATGGTTGTAGAGATGGGATAGCATCTCCAATCAAATCACCATAATGGCTCACCGCCCCCATAAATCCATGATAAGGAAAGGCCGTGTAATTGGCCAAGAAAGCGTTACTGAGAGATTCAAGATGCTAACATATCAATTGGCGATGATAAATCTACTTCTCTCCATTTTGAAAACCTGCGTTATTTCATGTACAATAGTAAAACAGGAATGCTGTTTTCAGTTAAACCTATCTACAGGAAACCATTAGTACCAGATCTGAACTTTTCGGTCAATTTTTATTTCAAATGCCATGGAGGAAAATGTAATATTCATTTTGCCAAGGACCGATGTTACCCCCGGACAATGCTAGAGGGTCCAGGGCTAATATGTTTGGATGAATGTAAATCTCTCTGTACAATAAAAAAATATATTTACCAAACAAAAAAAGAAGTATTAAAATTAAAACTATTTAAGCTATAATATTCAATAATTTGCTTAATGTTTGACACGCAAAAATTAATGGAAACCAGGTAAAACCTTAATGCCTCCCTTTTCTTCCTCAAGCTGTCCTTTGAAAAGTCCTGTTAAAGGTCTTCCTCCAACACCAACAACAACAATGTCTGCCTCAAGTTCCCTGCCATCCTTCAACTTTACTATCTTAACCTGCAGAAAGATCCTTTTTAGTCCTACAAGAAACTGATATTATAGTCAATTTGTCTATAAGAGGACTTCAAATGACAAGTTATATTGACATTGAAAATTAAGTGTCCATAAACTCCACAACGTTGCTGCAAATACTTACCAGACATACAGAAAGATTAATTACAATTTTCATTGCCAGCTACTGACTAGTCCTTTAAAGCTAGAGCATTAAAACTTGATATCATTGCTTATAGACATATAGACAAATACCGGAGCTGCAGACTATAAATGAAGCAGAACAATTTAATAAATAACAGGAACCACTTACATTTTCATGCTCATCCGTGACAAATCCTGTGGCCACTGTTCCTTTAATTATTTCCACACCCTTTCCTCTATAATAGCCCTCATAGAAAGCAGCTATATCTGCAGTGAAAAGACGAGGCACTGCACAGAAAGAAACCAAAGTATGATCATTGGGAACTTGAAGGTATAACTATGGGAAAAGAGGATATTAACAGGTTGAACTAAACATAATTGAGAATCCAATGATTCTGTGAATACATTAATTCTTTCCAATGCAAACAAATAAAATACAACGTTATAAATGTAAGTGTTGGCAAAAGAAGTGAGATAGATCTCTTTCAGACAAGCATAGAAATATTAAGCCGATAGTTACCAAATAGTTCATATAAATTGCAAAAGAAAGTAAAAGAATCAAACATTCCAACATAGCATACGAGATAACTGCTGTCTACTGAGAACCCAAAAGAAGAATCTAGATGTAGCCAGTTGTGTCTTAGGAAAGCAGCTGATCAGATCATTTAACAGAGAAAAATTCAACAAAATAACATAAATTATATTATATTAGAGTCTCAATTTGACACAGTTATCTCAATGAACGATAGAAAATAAGGTTGAAAGAAACTTACTGCACCATGGCTCAGGGTAAACCATTTTAACTTTATACTTGTTGATTCTTAAGACCGCAGCCAGTTCAAGGCCAATATATCCTCCACCAACAATCACAGCTGTGCCTTCTGGTTTTGACTGTATTGCTGATACCAAGGCATCAGCTTCGGCAATCTCTCTCAGATAAAAGATGCCCTTGGCGTCAGCTCCTTGCACACCAAAGTCGGATAACTTGATAACCTGTTAAGAAAATAGCAAAAATTTGAGTCCAAAAAGTTTGCAGCAGAAAATTATACAGGTGAAGTTAGAGAAACCAAGCTAACTCATAGCATGTAGCTATAACCAATCCTGAGAAAGTCTAATAAAAAATAGATGGGACAGTAGAACCCAGTGAACCATTTAAAACGTATGAGCTAGTAGAGATTTTAAACTCTTGACGATAGGGATTCTTACAAAGTGAATATCGATATAAATGTAATAATCAATTTCCAGGAAAATTCTTGTATTATTGAGAAGACGGCAAATGCCTAAAATTACACCGCCGCGGAGAAAATCAGGAATATGCATAGATGTTTCAAAATATCTGGATCCATATCAGAAGAATATTGCCTGATTAATGTCTCTGATGAGTGTTTAAATAAGGGTAGGATGGCCTTGGCCATTTTGATGCAATAGTGTTGTTTTGTGTTGATAGGTTCAAGTTCAATTTCAGGTTTGACGGTATCGTCAGAAATTATCTTAGCATAGGATGTGCACCGATCCGACAAGAGTGAACAACTCGGGCATATAACTTATCCACTAATTGTGCAGAGGCATTTGGTTTAAAGTTTATTGGATAACTATTGTTATCAGGAGTTTGCAGCCTGTGCTTACCATCAGAGAATGGCTCCTATTAATACTCACGAGATGAGAGTCTGAGTCCTTACAAAGATTGGAAGTGTCGCTATCTATATAAGGACTTGACCAGATTGCTTCGAACATCTGACCCCAATGCATTTCACCAGGGTATGTTACAGATGGCATCAGAACCGAGATTATTATGAGATTGTAGAGCATGATGTTCAGGACTTACCAAGTGGTATCCAGTCATAGAGTCTCAGCTGGATTGTTGTACGCAATTATTGTATATAGCAAAAAAAGTATGACAACGTTATCTCAGAGCAAGACCTTTGTGAACCCCACCCAATACCCATTTGGTATGCTACAGAGCTATCCAACAGCTCAGAGTTTGTTATGCCACAAATCCTTCAGAATTTTCTGAAGGGTTCCAAATAATGAATTAAGGTAGCCAGGTTCTGTGAAATGGGTAATCCAAGTTGTCAATAAGGGGTATACAGGGCTGGGAACAGGTTTGGATTCAACACTACTAAATTTACAAGGCACTGTGAAAAGGTCCAATAAGGGTTTCAAAATGATATGAAAATATGTTAAATTGCATAAAAAAAACAAGGTAAGGTAGGTAAGTTAACATTTATATCATATTTGGCCATCCAATTTGTAGGAAAGATCCAGTTGATGCCAAGGTACCTGCATATGTAACTTTTGATATAGATGCAAATTAACTTTTAATGTAATATATGATTACAATACAATTTCAATTAAAAAACAAGTTATATAAAGAGATAATTAAAGATTGGGAAGGAAAGGATTCACAATTGATTGGTATTGGACCTTCATGGGTCTAATGAAGGAATTGATCAGCGTTTATCAGGCTTATATTTCTAGTTTTCTTCTTGGTTATAACTTATACCTACAAACAATGGAACAAAACCATTCAGGAATCACAAGAGTAGAACTATAAGTTATAAACAAAACAAGAGAGAGTTGTCTTCTCATGCTTATTACTATTAGCCATCCATATAGCATAAGTTATAACTGATAATTAGCCATCCTTGATAATTGATCATTTTAGAGACCATTTCCGCATGAGCATGAAGCAGGCCATATCAGCATTTTTATGAGCCACATCCACATGTCCATATCAACAGTGAATAAAGTAGTTTTCTTGAAGCCTCTGGCAGGACTAAATAATAGTGTAGATGAAGTGAGCAACAACGTAGCACATAAGGATAGATCAGATCTTGATAGCAGACCTTGACAATAATGATGGATCAAACCTGACAGCAGACCTTGATAGATCGGACCTCAAGAGCAAATCTTGACATATTGGACATCAAGAGCAAATCTTGACATAAGGATAGATCAGACCTTGACCAGGAATGGCATGTAGGGTTTTAGCCTTTAGAAGTTTAGAGTTTTGGAAGTCTTTTCATTAAAAAATGATTTTGGAGATCGATGGGTCAAACAAGCACTGTAAGTTTTGGGATCCGTTTCATTTTCCACAGGATCCATTTCCTTCTCTAGGGGATCCACTTCCATGAAGGATCCTAGGCAGGTCTTGGCGGATCCGTGGATCCTAGGCAGATCTTGGCGGATCAGATCTGTGAATACGCGGATCCTACACAGGGGTGTCTGATCCGGTAACATGGTGAAACCTAACATGCAATGCAAAATAATTCGTGGATTTACAGGCCTACTCAAATTTGATTACTTTTCACCTTTTCTAGGTTGCATCAAATAGGCATCTATAATGTGTCAACTGATGTTCTAAGGCACACCCATTGCCAAAAGATCATTTTTCACATTCAAGGAGTTTCTCTGAATGGAGATGCCCACTTGCCCTAAAGGCTCACAGGGTCGAGTCAAGGATTCATTACAAACCACTTCATACCTTGTCCAATATGAAGTTGTCAACAGGCATATGTCCAATTAAACACAATTATTGATATTATACATCAAAATTTGCATAGTTCATACACTTGGTGAATTTTAAAATGTTCAAAGCAACAGCATCTCTGTGATGAAAATGCTAATGCTTTCATTTCCTTTTCCATGGTCATTGCATCGAAATTATTTCAACTTCCAAATGTTGTTATCTTAGGTACTTACAGTGGAACCAGTTGCAATGATCAAAGTGTCATATTTGAAAGTTGTCCCTTCTGCGGTAGTGAGAGTTTTGGAGGCAATTTCAGCTTTCACCACTTCAGTGCTAAGAATTAGCTCTATACCTGTAATATCAAAATTCACAGGTGAACTATATAGTCAAAAAATCTATTAATCAGAAAGATTGAGCAACTACAATGATGATCTCAATGTATAAAGACATTAAATTCATTCGCAAATAACATTGATTAGAGGTGGACCCTGAACTACTACAAACTTAAAAGATTAGAGGTGTAAAAGTTTCCACCAAACCGATGGTTTCCATTTCCTCAATGGAAACATAACCTAGAAACTGATATGGCACAAAACTGATAGAAAAGGCTTGACACACATACCTTTCTCACTATACCACTCTGGGAGCTGCCTCTCTCCTCCAATCCCAACACAGACATGGAAGCCTGGTAGTCGCGCAGCTCCTGAAAGCAACAAATACCAATGTTCACGTCTATCTCTCTCATACGCATGCACACATACATAAGCATGCACGAATGCACCATATATCCAAAAACAATACTTCATGGAGAAGAAAGCTGCTGATCTCATAGGTTCAATGCTTGTTTACAAAGGGGAAAATAGGAACAATCAAGACAGGATTGGAAGAATGGGGATATGCATTATATATTTTATATCTATTAGAGACACATGCCGATAATATGCACAAGTTATGAGTCCATAAGGAATAAACATAATTTATACAGAGAAAGATAATGGAGAAATGATATGGCAGACTCTTAAAAAAGGGTATGTTGGGATCACTGTCAATCATAGGCACTAGCTGCTAAGTAAAATCCAACAATGACTAAAGCCCTTAAGACATCAAAGTCTACCTGTGACTTTGCATGGTAGTGACTAACCAGATAGATCTCTTTAGTAGAACAAACCATTATCGCATTGTGATAAGAACAGAATCCAGAAATTAACATCTTTATGTTATGACATCTTTGGTATAGTTACTGTAGTATGTACATCCATAGATCTTATGAACCTGGCTGACCATCTGTCTCTCAATTTCATGGATAGAAAGGAAAGGACTTGTCCATGGAAGAAGACAGGCAATGGAAATAAGAAATGAAATACTGGAGACTAAAGGAAATAATAAACAGGTAGTAATACCTAGAATTGCATATATACTAGGAGTTAGAACAGTGATCACCATGCAGAAGATTAATTCAGGAAATAACAGTACAAGCTGAGAAAGCTTGCTGGTGAGCAAGCCTGGGTGTTGCCTTTGGGCTCAATTATGTATCTTTTGATTTGACTGAAGGATCCAAATCATTGAGGCCATAACATGAAGTTTAAAATAGATGAGTGGAACTCTCCTTTATTGTTATGGACAGAGAAAAATCTTAACCCACTTCAAGTATAACAGAACTGAATTGCTACCAGTTCCCACGCATATATGCAACCAAAACGAATTTCATCTACCTCTTTGAATTAAAATTAAATATCATACCTTCGGGAAAGAGATAAGCCTTGCTAAGTGCAGGTCTTTCATATGGAGCTACCTGTAAAAACAATATAGATTGTCATCATAAATCCAATCCATCATTAAACTCAGAGAGGATGTGTAGCACTCCATCAAATGCAAATAATCTGAAAAATCAAAGCACCAAATGTCATTGAAGAGGAAGCACACAAAGAGACTTTTGCATGGGCGAAAACATATACTGCATCACAGCTTTGAAGTTACAAAGCTCCTCCGAAGGATTGGATACCTGTAATAACTTGAACACAATTCAAATTGTGATGCTGATTCCTTCAAAGTTATCACTTCTATGATCAATGAGAAAAAAAATGGCACAGAAGAAATTGGGAGGCTCATTCTTGTCCAAGAATTAACTGGTAATGTGATATTTTGGATACTTTATGTTGACGTAAAGGTTTAGACTTTAGTTATGTCTACATAATGCTTTAATAAAGTAACACATGATGACAAATAAAATTGAAATGAGAACGATCCTCGCAACATAAAAATAATTTATATGAAATTCTTTTATAGGCAAAGCAAGTTTCTGCTGAGGGAATGCACTATTAGAAGTTAGAACTAGAGATACTTGCATTACCCGTATAAGCAGCCTAATGTGAACAGAGGAGTTCATAGTGCAGTACTTATGGTAAGGAAAATGAGTTCAACACCACACAAGAGTCAGAACTGAAGCAAACACATTCTGAAGAAAGGCAAAAAAAATTAAGTATGGATTTAAGTAAGTGCCTCTGACTTCCAGATGTAAACACACAAACCCTGCAGTTGCTTGGACATTTAGAGTGCTTACAAAAAAAACAAAAGCTATAAATTTTTATTGAACTATACAGCAATTTTGACATAAAGAGAAATCAGAACATACAGCCTCTTTCGATATAATTGCAAGCTCTCCAGATTTGAGACCCAACTTGACAAATTCTCTGGCTGCATATCCCTGAAAAGCCATCAATAAATTGATTAATAACTGGGTTCAATTCATTTTGTACGAGCACACAAAATATAGTCAAAGCAGGCTATTCTGACCAAGCTCCCTCAGTATCAACAGCTACAACTAACTAAAAGGCATTGTATTCAGGATAAATGAAAGCATCGACAACTTAGAAAGAAAACAAGCTGAGTTAAACAATACATAAAATAGATAGAGAACTTAAATTAGTTTCTTCCTTCTACAGTTTATTTAACTTTTACTGCATCATAGCCTAGATATAGAGATGTCTTTTGAAAGCAACATTGCATGTAGCTTTGGGCATTAAATGGAGGTGCAGAGTTGAAAAACATTGTCACTTCCTTTGGTGTGCCTTAAATATTTTCATAATAGCAGTGACCACACGTGGAATTAAACCTCAAAGTTCCAGATTTCACAAATGAAAATTGGTATAGCAATCACTTTACAGGGCAGGAATATCAAACAACATAGACGGTACACAGTTAGAAAGAAAAAATTTACAGTCAAGAAGGACATGCAAATTGCAATAAGTTTTAGATATATAAACACAATTTTGCAAGATTCGACTCATGCCATCTTCAATTAAGGAGCAATTATCATTGAAGCCCAATTTTCCCTTTTATCATCGATAGTCATGAACTGAAAGATGCATTCCTATATTCATTGACATGTGCATCTCTGTGTGTTCATCCTTGTATATGTCCTAGAATATTCTGAGCTTCAACCCTGATCTGATTTGTTAGCATTTTACTTTCATACTATGTTCCTCTAAGATGCACATTATAGATAGCTGAATAATGTGCCATACTATGTTCCTCTAAGTTGCACATTATAGATAGCGAAATAATGTGCCATACTATGTTCCTCTCAGTTGCACATTATAGATAGATAAATAATGTGCCATACTATGTTCCTCTCAGTTGCACATTATAGATAGCTGAATAATATGCAGATAGTTGAATGTTGACTACACGTGCATATATACATACTCTGAAAATAAAAAAGAACGAGTGGCAAATATAATGGGCCATGGACATCAATACTAAATGGCTGTCAGCCAATATTTTTGTAAAAATTTGCCTAGTAGCAGTAAAACAATTTGGGACATGAAGGAGGAAAATTAAGTATACATGAAATTGATTTTTCCTTTTTGATAACCAATCTTCAATTATAAAAATACAATTTTCGACAAAAAAGCAAGAATATCAAGTTCTATGCTTGACTACATTTGCTAAACCCACAAAAAAAACCTTTAACCAATTAGTGCACTGATTAAGTGCTAAGCTAACATTTTTTGGAAAAGTCATCCGAAAGAAATTTGACTAAGGCAAATTTCTCCATAAAAGCCAAATCTCTACAAATCCCCTGGGTTTAGAAATAGGTTCTCAGAGGCTTATTTCAATGAGTCCCTCAAAAGAAAAAGTTAGAAAAATACCCACCAAGACCAGAGCGAATAGAGATTCTTTACCTCCAATGAAAAGGACCAAATTTTGAAAGATGAAATACTATGGTAAAGAGCTTTTTAGTCTCAAAATACCTTCAAAGAAAAGTGTCTCTTGTCAACTGCGAAAGGTGCAGTAATCTTGGGATTGATAAGTCCAAACCTAACTTACATGGAATCCATCCCGAGGATCATTTTTTAACCTCTTATATAAGGGAAAATCAATTTAGATAATTGTATCGATAAGATGTACTTTCTCTTATCTCTTATTTCGGGAGACCTTGTCATCATTTTTTAACTTTTGCAGGCCCTATTTTGCACCCAAAAGGCCAATGTCCTGACCTCAAAAGACTAAAACGAATTCAATTTCAACTTGCCCATAATCCCTGTATGTTTCTAGCCATTACTAGACTGAAAAAACATGTAAGTAAAATACCCAACTACTGTCTATTGCTTAACCAGTATATACATGTAAACATACTACCCAACTACTGTCTATTGCTTAACCAATATAGACCTTTTATGAATTGATTGAGCTGATATTGCTTAACCAGTATAAACATGTAAACATACTACCCAACTACTGTCTATTGCTTAACCAATATAGATCGCTTAACCAATATAGACCTTTTATGAATTGATTGAACTGATATTGCTTAACCAGTATAAACATGTAAACATACTACCCAACTACTGTCTATTGCTTAATCAATATAGATCTTTTATGAATTGATTGAGCTAACAAAGCTAGGGAGTACACATAACTCCATGCTTATTAGACAAACACTTTTCTAAATGTGGCTTAGGAGGACTGCACAAACCACTTACAAATCCTTGACCATCATAATTTATCCATCTATGATTCCCCTCAGAGTAGTCCCAAGTGAGTCCCAATGACTTACTGCACTCTTCAAATCACTCTCCAAAAGTACCCAACAAAGACACTGGAGGGTGAGGATGATATAAGCTCAGTAGTCCACTTATGCATGTTCTGAAAATAGGGCAACCCTTACGATATGACAGTTGGCTCAGTAGTTGATTAAAAACTAGTTTGCACTATTTATTCCCAACAATTGGGAGTTATAATAAAGAAATAGTGTATGTGACAACAGAATTTGTTGTCAATGGCTAAACTCAGTAACTGCTCATGAATTCTTGATCAGAGTAGTCCATGTGATATACTGCACTCTTCCAATCACACTTTTACAAGAATCCAACTACGCTAAAGAGGGGGGAAATGGTAAAAATTCACTAGTCCACTTATGCATGTTCTGAAAAGCTGGCAACCCCTACTGATATGGCAGTCAGATCATTGGCAATCTTGATTAGAAACTAGTATGCACTATTGATTCCCCAACAGTTGGGGCTATAGTAAAGACAGAGTATATGAGACAACTAGTATGCAGTTGGGGCAACTAATATGCACTATTTATTCCCCAACAATTGGGGCTATCGTAAGGAGAGCGTATATGGGACGACAGAATTCATTGTCATCGGCTAAACTAACAATTCAAATAAGACCCACAATCACATATTTTTGTTACTTTTTTTCACATCCCCTAAAATAAAAAGCTTTTTCCGGGGTTGCTTACGCTGCATTGAGGTCCTACAATCTACGATCTGTCAATAGCTTTCCCTAATTGATTAAATTTTTCCATCAAATAGCATCCGTTGACAAAGAAAAGCTTTGAGTTATCTCAGAAGTAGATATTATTCATTTCTGTCGCACAGTTTGTACAAGGAGAATCCCACATGAAATGCAAAGAATCCATGTTATGAATTATGCATCTATTCCAATAACTAATACTACTGAAAGAAACATGAAACTAATAAACACAGTATTCTTGTTGTTTTTGTCTTCTTCATCAAATGAGTAATAATGTGAAACAGAATCTCAGGATATGTCACTGTATCAAGATAGGTTACAGAAGACAAAAACAACCCACAAAGCGTGATATCGAAACACAGTAACAGGAAGATGGGCATTGAAACCGATCCGAAGGAGACATGTTGTATATGAGATCAATGTGACAAAATTCATATGATGCCAAGGAGAGCAAACGACTTACAGCTGCAACGCCACCACCCACAATAACGTACTTAAAAAACTTTTCAGCCATTGCAGTGTTAGATCGAATGAATCTGGGGAGAGCCGAGGGAACTCAAAACTGTTTGTGGATCGAAGAAAGTAATCCAAGAAAGTAGAGAGCAAGCAGAACTCTTGATAGGAATTGAGAGCGTAGTGGTTGTGGTTGGGCCAGGATAGGCGATAAAATATATATATATATATATATTTATTTATTTATTTATTGATGACCCCGAATTCAAGTCAATAGGTTTTAATTTCGGTTGAGTGGATTCCGTGAACTCTTACCTTTCACATTGCCATGGTGTATCAGTCGGTTGAGATTTGCTTAGTGTAAAATCACTAGAGGCATGTGAATTTGATTGATTGGTTTGTGATTGGGCCCTTTAAATATAATTTAATGTCCACGTTTCGCTTGAAGGTTGGAACCATGTCCATAAATAAATAAAATTCAAATAATACAATTGGCTGAGGGTTTCGGTCAAGTCAATTATTAGTATAAAAAATTATGTTGTAGCGGTGAATGGGGTCTGTACATAAAAAACTCATTTATTATGGTGGTGGAAGGCTATGATTTAGTGATAAATTGGGATGTTTATCTGAAAAAATCATTTATTATAGTGGTGGAGAGAGATGTTTTGTGATAAATTGTTGTATTTAGTTGGAAAAAATTATAATAATTAAAGTTTTTATATAAATGAGGTTGTTGTGAAAAAGGTTGATGTGTAATTTCAGTGGTTGGGATTGACCATAATAATTAGTATATATTAATTTAAATTTTTGATTAAATTTGGGTGTGAGATAACTAATTTTTCTAATTTAGTGGATTAAAAAAAAAAAGTTGATGTGGAGGTTATAAATTATAGGGTTAAATTTAATTGAATTTTTGTGGTGTTCTTATGGTTAATAATTGACTTATTCTCATATATTTAGGGGGGAAAGAAAAAGAGGGTTGATGTTGTAAGATTTTCCTTACAAAATAAAGTTTTGAAAATTAGTTCAATGGATTAAACCATATATCTAAGAGATATATTGAAAATTAGTTAAACCATATACCTAAAATATATTTTTTTATAGAAAAACACTTCAATTTTGACCAAGTTTTAAAATTAGTTCAATGGCGGTGCACTTTGAAAGTTAAAGCAAAGTCTTAATGACTGTGCACTAACCAAACCAATACTTCACTCTTTTAAAGCAAAGTCTTAATAACTGTGCACTAACCAACTAAGTCAACACCTCATTATAGTGCATATTTTTTTTTCTCATTATTTTGAAAAAAATCAAAAAAGGTCATAATCTATATAACTCAAATGGAAATAAATAAATTTTACCAAGTCAAACAATGTAATATAATTAATGTTAATGGATTTAAATAATTTGAGTGGAAAATAGTGTTTTTAATAAAGTTAAATGGTGCAATGTAATTAATGTTGTTAAAGTTTATTTTAATTGAATGGAGTTTACCAAATCATTTAATAAAAATGTTCAAAATATGTATGTTCATGGATTTGATTGATTTGTAATTAATGATGATGATGATTAGTATTCAAAATCAACTTTCTTTTATCAAACTTATAAAATTAAATTGATTACTTTGATTTATTATGTTGTTTTAATGATTAAATATCTTAACAAGAAAATTTTGAGTTTCCTTTGGTTATTATAAGTTAATAAGATATGGAGTTTGGTTCTATTACAGATATTTTGAAAGACAAATTTAAATTGATTACTTTGATTTATTATGTTGTTTCAATATCTTAACATACAAATTTTGAGTTTCCTTTGCTTATTATGAGTTAATAAAATATGGAGTTTGGTCCTATTACAAATATTTTGAAAGACAAATTTATTGTTCTTGTTATGAAGCTCATTAAAACTTGTTCTTATCTTGGTCATTCCACATTTTTTCTTTAAACTTAGTTTTTTTTTTCCAATAAAAATATCACTGGGAAATCCAAGGTATGTTTCCTCACTAGTGGATGTCATTCCAAGTAAACACATTGGTGTAGACTAGTATACCTCACCGTAGAGATTTGAATGAGGCACCTATAGAGACATAACTAGCCAAATGCCTAGCAACATTCGTGACAACCACTTCAGTTAACCCCTTGAACTCTCTATAAACATAGTTGTGATAGTGCTTTAAACAATATTGATATCTTGAAGTGTGTCTTCCTCTAGTATCTCCCAAAAGTTTAACCAAAAAACCATATTTCCAATTTCTTATTAAAAATTTACCATATCAATAATTAAAAATAATTATTCATATATTTTCAAATCTCTTATATCAATTATTTAAATGAACACACTTAGATAGAAATAAAGAAGAAGAAAAAAATTATTTATTAATTTTAAAATCTTCATTAAGAAGATTTATGAATAGGATTACTCTCCTTAAATTTTATAAAGCATACGAGATATATATATATATATATATATATATATATATATATATATATATTAAATACTTCCATATTCACTTGAGTGGTATTTGTCAAATTACTAAAATGACCACTCTTACATAGAAATAAAGAAGAAGAAGAAAAATTTATTTATTAATTTCAAAATCCTCATTAAGGAGATTTAAGAATAGGATTACTTTCCTTATATTTTGTAAAGCATATGATGTTGGATAGATAAAAATAAAGAAGAAAAAAAAAATTGTTTATTAATTTCAAAATCCTCATTAAAGAGATTTAAGAAGAGGATTACTCTTCTTAAATTTTGTAAAGCATCTGAGCTTGAATATGGTCTTTATCATGTAAAATTTGTAATTATACATTTATATTTGGATAGAGTTAAAAGTTGTAAAACAAAATTAAAAGTTGTATATTCGATCATAGATCTAAGATCAAAGTGTTGAATATTATATCTTCACAAGGTGAATTTGCAATTATATATTTAGATTTGGATAGAGTTAAAAGTTGTATATTCTATCATTGATTTAGGTGGATATTGGTGGCCACCCACTTATTCCAACTAGCTTTTGTTGACAATTTTAGTTCAGCATGTTCTTCTATAATTCTTTGTAATTGTGGGTTCTACACTTTCGAGGTTGTCTGAAGCCCTACACAGCTGTCAGGTGGAGATTGTTGGCCACCCACCTAATCCAACTGGCTTATTTTGTAAATTTTCATGTCAGTACATCTTTATGTACTTCCAGGGCCATTTTGGGGCCCTAAATAGTGTTTTTTTGACTTGTCATAGTCAAACTATAGACGAAGTCAAAGTTTGATGGCATAATGTGTAGTTCTCGAAAATACCTTTCCAACGAGCTATCACGCACCTAAAACGGAGGTCTTATGAAAAAGTTACGGCCTCAGGAAGTTGAGGTACCAACTTACCCATCAGAGCCCACATAACTTTTGGTGTTTCATCTCCTAGGGTTAGGTTTTTGGATGTCTAGGGTTTCATTGTAATCATTATGCTTAGACGAATGCGCATAGCAGCCACATCTCTTCTCAGAGATAGCTACCACCATTCGAGCAAGTTGTTTTCAGTTCTACAGTTTTACAGTTTCAGCCTATTTTATTTATTCAATAGAAGTTATTGTTCACTAAATATCTATTATTGTTCTTTGTATCTCTGTGTTATTGTATTCAGTCTGTTATTCATTTCGCTCCGCTCATAAATCTAGATCGGTGGTATCAGAGCGGTCTACTCTTCATTTATTTTTCTTTGTGCATGTCCCCATCAAGATCTGGGTACAAGAAGTTGGGACTCAAACCAATCGAGCCTTTGTAAGATCGTTCGCGCCAAGCCCGACAACAACCCATGGGGGACGAAAATAAATATGATGGAGCAGGAGATCCTTTTAAAATGTTGCTCAAGGAAGTCCTTGCGCGACAAAGGAACAAAATGATGAACAACTTTGCATAGATCCTTCGGCAAATGCCCATAGGAGACGCATCTTCATCTAGCGGCCATGCAACCCCCTTCAAGGTATAAGTAAATTTTGATATTCCATTATTTGAAGGATTGATAGATGTGGATATTGTAGATAAATGGTTGAATATGCTCAAAGGGTATTTTTCGGTCCACAATTTTTCCGATAGGGAAAAGATTACTTTTGCACTCCTCAAGGTCGTCCCCCGTGTTAAGGATTGGTGGGATACTTACTCTAAGCAAAGGGCCATAGAAGAATCTGCAATATTTGTGGTCGTTCCCACATGGGATTATTTCATGGATGTCATTAAAGAACAATACTACCCTATTGGAAGCTATGAGGACCAATACACAAGATGGACCACCCTGTGTTAGGAAAGGGACCAGACAGTACCAAATTTCACCAATATTTTCCATACCATGCACACCAACTTGGGTATCAAAGACTAAATCATTTATTATGGTGGTGGAGGGCTATGATTTAGTGATAAATTGGGATGTTTATCTGAAAAAATCATTTATTATAGTGGTGGAGAGATATGTTTTGTGATAAATTGGAGTATTTAGGTGGAAAATATTAAAAAATATATTTTTTTATATAAATGAGGTTGTTGTGAAAAAGGTTGATGTGTCATTCGAGTGGTTGGGATTAACGATAATAATTAGTATATTTTAATTTAAATTTTTGATTAAATTTGGGTGTGTGATTACTAATTCCTCAATCTAGTGGATTAAAAAAAAAAATTGATGTGGAGGTTAAAAGTTATAGGGTTAAATTCAATTGAATTTTTATATTGTTGTTATGGTTAATAATTTACTCACTCTCAGATATTCCGGGAAAGAGAAAGAGGGTTGATGTTGTAAGATTTTTCTTAAAAAATAAAGTTTTGAAAATTAGCTCAATCGATTAAACCACGTATTTAAGAGATATATTGAAAATTAGTTCAATAGATTAAACCATATACCTAAGATATATTTTTTTTATAGAAAAACACTTCAATCTTGACCAAATCTTAAAATGAGTTCAATGGTGGTGCACTTTGAAAGTTAAAGCAAAGTCTTAATGACTATGCACTAACCAACAAAGCCAACACCTCACTCTTTTAAAGCAAAGCCTTAAGAGGGGTGCACTAACCAACTAAGCCAACATCTCATTACAGTATATATTTCTTCTTCTCATGATTTTTTTTTTTTGTAAGTAAGAGATTTTATATATAAAGGGCCTTCAAAAAACCAGACCATAGGTACAAAAACTTGAAAACAACCATGTTGTAGTTACTGAACTACCCCAATAGAGGGGAAACCAGTTCAACCAGCCAGGTAAGTCTAGCAGATTACAGTCTGACAGTCTTAGAAAACAGAATTAAGCTGACTAAGCTACAGCTAAGAAAAGAAACTAGTAAAGAGAACAGAACCCATGTTGGGTCAGACACTTGGTGAGTAACCTGGCCAGGTGGCTTGATAGGTCGCGTACCAAGGTTCCTCTACGATGGGTGTCCCTTTGCCTTCCAAATGCATGTCAGTGTCCGCGTTTCTCTCGTCCATGTTGGCAGCTGGCAGGGTGTCTCTAGGCGGACTGTACGCATGAAGGCCTGTAGTTGTCCCAGCCTCCGTGTCCTCATGCGTGACCTGCTCCACAATGACCCCTACTGAACGTTGCGTATGATCGTTCATGTCGTCGCCCTCTGCATGGGGTGCCTCTGCTGAAGCCGCGCCTTCTGGAGTGGAGGGGAAAGCATCATGGAAGGTGGATAGGATCTGAAGGAGGGTCGAGGTCTTCCCATCCATAAGCTACAGTCGGAATTGGAGGTCCTCCATTCCCTGACGGAGCTCGAAGACCAGTCCATAGAGAATGGCTAGACTATCTTTCAGCTGCGAATCAAGGATGAAGTCGGTAGACGAGTACGCACTATGTCGGGCACTTCGAAGAAGAGGTGGCGCCCCCAAGGGTGACTAGGAGGAGCAAACCGCCGGTGCAAAAGAAGGTTCGCTGGTTCTAAAATTCGGTGGGACGGCAAGAAATCGCGAAAGAGAACCCGACGAGCTATCAGTGATGACTAGGCATTCGAACCAGGACGCAGGCGGGGTGGAGGAGGTGAGAGGTTCCAGCTCGGGCTGCAGAGGCGGCAAGGAGAACGTGGAGGGTGAACCAGGGGGAGAAGCAGAGGTACAGCGCCGAGGAGGATGCCATGGAGAACCTCTTCGTGGCCTTCCTCTTTGACGCGGCATAATGTGTTCCGGTTGAAGGCAGAAATGAGTTGAGTGCCCCAGGAAAATGTGAAGAGCCTCGAGAGGGCCAAGGGCTACGAACACCATGAAAGACCAGGATAAACCAGGCCTGGGCAGCGGAGGGATGAGAGGGTCGGGTCGCAAGCGAGGATGAAAAACACTTGCAGACGGAGGAGCCATAGTAAAGTTGGTAATGAGAGTCGAGCACACCAGATTTAATGGTGTTGCAGCAACGTGAAATCTCATTAATGCAAGGTCGAGGCGGCGGTAATTGGCACGAGCCCAGCACATGGCTCCCTGCCTTGCTGGCCTGACCTCTCTCCCGCTTCTCGCCATATGTCTCGCACTAACACCCCATCTGGGGGTTTGTCCACTTCCACAACCTTGCGGATGCATTGCTGGAGAATAGGGTGATCAGGGTTGAGGGACATTTTGCAAAGGAGATCCGGTCCGTCCCAGTTGGTCCCCAGATTAGCCAGTTCATCCTCAACTTGATTCGCCTTTCGCCTAATATGAACAAGTATAAAGGCCTGATTGGGTTGCAGAAGATCCACGATAGTCTTTAGCCCATGTGAGAGTCTCCAACTGAGTAATATTCTTTTCGGGTCCGCTCCATTTAAGACTATGATGAAGAGATTGATGATGATTTGAGAATCTCCTTCGAAAATCAGCTTGGTGAAGCTATGCTCGATGGCTAATTGCAGTCCTCTAATGAGCCCCCAAAGTTTCACTGCATTGTTCGGGGTGTGACCAAGGGAGCCTGCGTTAATGAGAATGATGTGTCCACGGTGGTTGCGGAATACCACTCCATAACCCGCTGCTCCCGGGTTGCCTTTAGAGGCTCCATCAAAGTTGAGCTTGATGAAGTCGTCTGGGGGGGTGGTCCAAGAGGAGGGGATACTGGGAGGGGGAGGAGAAGAAGTGGGGGAAGGTGGGTGAAGAATTGGGGAGGGCTTCCAGTACTGAAGGATCAGAAGTTCTGAGGGGTTGTTGATCAGATCTTTTTCAGACCAAAGTTGAAGGTTGAGAGTTTCCAGAATATTGAGGCGACATTGGTTCCAGCAATGGTGCCACGGGAGGGAATCATTCCTTAAAAGCCTTCTATTTCTTTCCTTCCATACCTACCAAAGAATGAATCCTGGAAGAAGTTGCCATATATGATTTAGGAAGGAAGATTAAAACACTTGGTCTCTCTAATCCGTAATTGTATCAATGATGTTGTCTCTTTTACGATCCAAGGTACGCATAATAAGCGCACTTTGATCCCATATTTGAGAAGTATAGGGGCAGGAGTTGAGGAGATGATTCATGGTTTCAGCTGCTTCTCCACAGAGCATGCAGATAGACGGCCCAACAAAACCTATTTTTGAGAGGTTGTCCCAGGTGAGAATGCTCGAATGGGTGACGAGCCAGAGGAAGAGGGTGATTTTAGGCCAATGTTTAAGGTCCCAAATTTTGCTCCACACCTTCCTTGTGGGTAGAGGGTCTGATTGAGTTTTGATGTGATAGGCCTCTCGTATGCTGAAGGTGCCCCGCGACGAATATCCCCATCGGAGGATATCCTCTCCTGTGAGTTTGGGGATTTTCCTTTTGGACATTTGATCCTGCCAGGGTCTCAGTTCCACATGTGCTTCCAGGTTTAGGCGTTCCCTGTTTAGGTGCCAGCGTCACCAGGTGTCTTCTGGGGGATTGTCTTGCCAATAGTTAGTGACTTTTGTCAGGCCCACATGTGTGGCTTGGGTGCTGATATGCTCAGCCCAATCCTCGTGGTCCAAAATTGGCCATTGCTGCCAGGAATCTTTCCAGAAGAGGGTTGTTTTCCCATTTCGAATTTCCCAGAAAGCATGTCGGGTTACCAGATGTCTATTCTACTTAGCCGCTGCCCAGATTAAGGATCCTGGGTTGTCCCCATTTCATCGTATTAAGTTCTTTTCCGCCACATCTGGTGCATATTTCCTTCTCCAGAGCCTTGCCTAGAGATCCTTGGGATTTTTTAGCCAACGCCACCAGATATTGGCACTAAGGACTTTATTCATGATGGAGGGGTCTCGTAATCCAAGGCCTCCCTATGCTTTGGGTTGGCAGAGTTTGTCCCAGCTGATCAGTGTTATTTTCTTCCCTGTGTTGAGGCCTTACCAGAGGAAGTTCCTTTGTAAGCTTTTTATGGTTGTGAGGACAAACTTTGGGGCAGAAAGCGCCGAAAAGGTGTAGATGGGAAGGGCTTGAAGAACCGCTTGAAGGAGAATGAGACGACTGGGAAGGTTTAGAACTCTGAAGGTCCAGGAAGAAAGCCTTTTGGTAAAAGAGGAAAGGAGTTGTTCCCAAGAGGAGTTCATGAGGGCATTATCAATCAGGGGGATGCCAAGGTATTTGGACGGAAGGGAGCTTTGGTTGAAACCCAAGATATCATAGACATGGCATTGAATCGGAGGGGGCATATTGAAGAAGAAGATTTGGGACTTATCTTTGTTACAATCCATTCCTGAGGCTTTAGAGAAGGTTTGGAGGATCGAGAAGAGGGAGTTGGATTCGTGTGTTGTAGGGGTACCCATCAAAAGCATGTCGTCCACAAATTGGCTATGCGAGATAGGGGGGGAGATACCATGCAAGGGTAGACCTATCAGCAAGTTATTTGCAACGACTGCGTGAATAGAGCGACTAAGACCCTCGGCCATAATGATGAAGAGGAAAGGGGAGAGAGGGTCTCCTTGTCTAATTCCTCTAGAAGGGGAGAAGGGGCGAGAAGGAACTCCATTGATAAGGATGGAAAAAAAAGCCGAGGAGATTAGATTCAGAATCCAAGTCACCCAGAGCCTCTTGAAACCAAAGGCAAGGAGCATTTCCTGCATATAATCCCAACTTATCTTATCGAAGGCTTTAGAAAGGTCTAGTTTAAGGAGCATACCTAGCGTTCTGGTCTTCTGCAAAGAGTGGATCACTTCATGAGTGAGGATGACGTTGTCCAGGATTTGTCTGCCTTCCACATAGCCCGATTGCTCTGGAGAGATAATCGTTGGTAGGATGGGCTTGAGTCTTCGTGCGATCACTTTTGTTAAAAGTTTGTAAATGACATTGCAGAGGGCTATGGGTCTGAACTGCTTAGGATGGTAAGCTTGCCCCTCTTTGGGGATGAGGGTAAGGAAAGTTGCATTGAGAGCCTAAAGAACTTGTCCTATGGATCGGGAATCTTCAATGATTTCCCACACCTCTACCCTGATCATCGGCCAACAATGGTGGAAAAAATCGTTGGTGAAGCCATCGGGGCCAGGAGCCTTGCACTTGGGGGTGTCCTGAAGTGCTTGATCCACCTCCTCAATTGTAATAGGCCGGAGCAGAGCTGAGTTTTGCTCCAGAGTGATAAGGGAGGGCACATGCTGCGTGACCTTAGTTATGGCCTCAGATCTATCCGGGAGTGGTTCCATGAGGAGATCTTTGTAATAGTCTATGAATTTCGTCTCCAGGTCTTCATGGGAATAAATAGGCTCACCATTGGTGGAGGTTAATTGCGTAATTCTATTAGTATGACGGTGATGAATGGCGGTTCTGTGAAAGAATTTGGTGTTTCGGTCCCCCTCCTTGAGCCACTGGATGCAAGATTTTTGTTTCCATAGAATCTCTTCTTGTCCTTTTCTGGCCTCCAGCTGTTGATTTACTTTTGCTTCCTGGGTTTTAAGCTCGTCCGTTAGCCCTTGTAGCCGGATCTGATTTTGAATCGCACCCATTTGTTCTGACATATGCTTTTGGGAATCAAAGATATTGCCAAAGGTTTGCTTATTCCAGAGTTTGAGTATTTGCTTGAGGTTCTTTAGCTTTTGCTGAAATCTGTACATCTTGGAGCCGTGGGGGACCTCTGCCTCCCTCCACCAATCCTGGATCTTTGCTTGGAAATCTGGGTGGTTGAGTCAAAATTGTTCAAACCTTAAGGGTTTTTTCCCTGGAGTGGCTGGCACGTCCAACCATAGCTGAATGGGCCAGTGATCCGAACCAGGGAAATTCAGAATGCTTGCTTCCAGAGCTGTTCCTTCCAGCATAAGGGAGTCAGAGATGAGGAATCGATCTAGTTTGCAGGCGATTTGATGTGATCCGGTTCTTCTATTTGTCTAGGTATGGATGCCATTGATGGCTTCCAGGCCGGTGAGGTTGAGGCTGTCAATGAGGCTATTGAAGTCAATGGAGTCATGATCCAGGCGTCTTGATCCCCCTTTTATTTCCTCCAGACTACGTATGAGATTGTAATCTCCGCCAACAATCCATCTGTTGTGCCTAGTTAAGGTGGATAGGTACTCTAGGCTCCTGAGAAAGGCTTGTTTATCCCTTGGGTTGGCCGACCCGTAGACATTGGTCAGGTGTCCAGGCTTATTAGAGCCAATAAGCCTATAGTCTGTAGTGATGGACCACTTGGTAGTGATAAAGTTTTCCATAAGCATTGAGTTGGTGTTCCAGAGGATAGCTAGTCCTCCAGCTGTGCCTGTGGCTGCAGTAGAAATTGCTTCCCCTTGCTTCCAACAGTAGGGGAGTAGCCTGTCAATATCTTCAGTTGTGCACTTTGTTTCCTTTAATAATAATATGTCTGGTTTTTCCGCAAAGATCAGATCTCGTAGCATTTTTTGCTTGCTACGTCCATTGAGGCCTCTTATATTCCAGGAGATAATCTTCATGATGACGAGGGGGTGGGGAGAGGAGGAAAGTTGTCCGGGATAAGGTGGATTTGCCCGGAGTTCACCATGAAGTGGTCTATTTCTTGTATAATCTTGTTGGTAGACATCCTTCCTCTTTTATTTTCATCTTTCTGAGTTTTTCTCTGACTCTTTGACTGATTGCCCTGTATTCCTAGGCCCTTGCTGGATCGAGCTATGATCCAGCTGAGGAGTTAAGGAAGACCTTGTGCACCTTCCGTAATTGATCCCTAGGTATGGTGTACAATTTTTTATGTCTATAGGTGTGTTCGAGGTGCTCCAGATCCACCCCAACTAGTTCTTGCTCTTCTAGCTCCATTTTCGCGTCACCATCCTCTATCTCCAGATGGTCTTATTGGTCGATAGCAGGGTCTAGAGATGGGTGATCTGATTCCTTCACCTGTAATGGTCGTTCTTTCCCTAGGCTCATAGATTGGGGAAGGTTATCCACGTGGAGTTCATTGGGGTTTGTGAAGGTTGATGGATTCTCTGGTTGATCCTGTAGTATTGCATGTTTATTACTAGTGGAAGGATCCTTACTTACTTGGGTTGGTTGCTTTCGTCCTCCTTGTCTTCTTTTTCCTGCTGGTTGAGCGAAGCCATCCTTATCTTTGCCGCCTTCTGGGTTCCCTTCTTTGTGAGCAACATTGAGGGGGCATTCTCTGAAGAGATGTCTGTGCTCATGAAATTTCCTGCATCTGAACGGAATGTGTTCATAGTCGATGGTTTGGGTCCAATCCTCATCATGGTATTCGAGAATTATGGATCCTGGGAGCGGCTTGGCTATGTTCAGGTATACGCATATGCGCACATAGGAGGTGTATCGCCTCTGCTTGGTGGCCTCTGAAGACTTAACATATATTCCAATGGTGTTACCTATACCAGCCAAGACCTCTTCCAACCAGAATTCCTGGGGGGGAGAGTATAGTCTAATCCATACTGGTGCATGCACGAAATCTTCCTTTTCACGGCTAAACTTCTCGGTCCAGAATCTTAAGAAGAGTTCAGCTGAGTTGTAGAAATAAGGCACTCCATCAAAAATGCGATTGTGGTCCTCGAGGTTGTGTAGTATGATTGTGAAGAAACCCTTGGAACCCAGTTGCAATTCATAATGTCCTTTTGGCTTCCACCAATATTGTATCCATTTGATCAGATCCCGCTCTGAAGGCCAAAGCCCTAGGAATTTTCCTACTAGGGCGTAGTCTCTCATATATTGCTTTTGTTCTTCTATGCATGGTGAGATAATAATGTATTTCGGGGCCTGTGGCGCTTGTGGGATGCATTTGCCTGGCAGCCATGGAGTTGACGTTGTAGCAGGTGTAGCCGCGTTCTCTGGATCAATATCCATCTCCCGATCCTTGAAGGTCCCTTCCATCAAAAGCTTTGAGCGCAGATCTAGCGGGGGCTCAAAGGTCGGTCGTTTTAATCCTTCTCCAGAGCTTCCATTCGTGGTAGCCTGGCTGTAAGAGGCGTCGTTTGGCCCTCCTTCCTTCAGAGTCATGAGCCCCAACAGGGCAATAGTTGTGACAGTGCGGCTAAAAACCCTAAACCTAGTTGCAGAGCGCTCTCATGTCTCTCTTGTTTTTGAAAGTAAATGACCTTCTTCTCATTAATTTTGAAAAAATAAAAAAAATCATAATCTATATAACTCAAAAAGAAATAAATAAACTTTACCAAATCAAACAATGTAATATAATTAATGCTAATGAATTTAAATAATTTGAGTGGAAAATAGTGTTTTTAATAAAGTTAAGGAAATAAAAAAACTTTACCAAGTCAAACAATGTAATATAATTAATGCTAATGGATTTGAATAATTTGAGTGGAAAATAGTGTTTTTAATAAAGTTAAATGTTGCAATGTAATTAATGAACTCAAAAGGAAATAAATAAACGTTACCAAGTCAAACAATGTAATATAATTAATGTTAATGGGTTTAAATAATTTGAGTGAAAAATAATGTTTTTAATAAAGTTAAATGGTGCAATGTAATTAATGATGTTAGAGTTTATTTGAATTGAATGGATTCTACCCAATCATTTAATAAAAATGTTCAAAATATGTATGTTCATGAATTTAATTGATTTGTAATTAATGATGATGATGATTAGTATCCAAAATCAATTTTTTTTATTAAACTTATAAAATTAAATTGATAACTTTGATTTATTATGTTGTTTCAATGATCAAATATCTTAACATGAAAATTTTGAGTTTCCTTTGGTTATTATGAGTTAATAAGATATGGAGTTTGGTTCTATTACAAATATTTTGAAAGACAAATTTA
>ML782161.1:328792-345834 GCA_009831015.1 Picea engelmannii
ACAACAACAACTTGGAGGAAGTGAATTCATACAAATATCTTGGAATTGATATTCACCACAAGCTTAATTGGAATTATAGCATTGAGAAAAGGATTATTGGGGGATGTAAAGCTTATTATGGGCTTGAAAACAATTGTAAATCATCTGAACTTTGGAGTTGGGATAAGAAGAAACTCCTCTTTGAGACTCTTGTTACACCTGTTATTCTTTATGGATGTGAAGTATGGGGTTGTAGTATCTCTCGTGAATCCTGGAGAAAGATAGAGCAAATACAAAAAAAAAATATAACCTATAATCTCAAAATTAAAGGAAATACGCCCTATCCCATCCTCCTTGTAGAAACTAGCTTCTCCCCTATTGAGAGCATGGCTATGACTAGATACCTAATGTATAAGAACAAGTTAAACAACATGGAAGACAAGAGGCTACCTAAAATTGCTTCCAAATCAAGTCATGACCACCATCGACTCAAGAAAGGATGGCATAAAGACACCCAATCTTGGCTAAACTATTGGGGAATAATGGAAGAAACCATTTTGCAGAATAAAGATACTATTAAAAAAAACGTCAAAGCAAAATTTAAGGAAAAAATGTGGTGTGATAAAGAGTTAGAGGAAAAAAGAAAATTAAGGTATTATAAAGATGTAATCAACCCTAATCTAGAAGATCAAGATTATCTATCTGTTTTGCCAAGTGTAAAGAAAAAAAAAGCATTGCTAAGATAAGAACAAATTCTCACGAGATCCATAGTGAAACTGGGCGTTGGTCAATTCCTAAAACGCCATGGGATGAAAGAGTGTGTCACCTTTGTGACACTAAGAAGGTTGAAGATGAAAAGCATTTTCTCTTAGATTGTCCAGCCTATACCCATATTAGATCTCATTTTCAAAATATTTATCATACTACCAACCTTCCTAACCTCTTAACTCAACAAAAGTATGGTGATCTTAGAAAGCTTCTCTTAATGCTTTTCGAGCACAGAAACAAAATTCTAAAGAATCACAAGTAAGCACTTACCCTCTTAAGGTCCGATAGATCAATTAGGTCTTAGTGGACGTTAATCATCATCATCATCATCATCATCATCATCATCATCATCATCATATATATATATATATATATATATAATACTTCCATATTTACTTGAGCGGTATTTGTCAAATTACTAAAATGACCATTTTTAGATAGAAATAAAGAAGAAGAAAAAAAAATTATTTATTAATTTCAAAATCCTCATTAAGAAAATTTAAGAATAGGATTATTCTCCTTAAATTTTGTAAAGCATACAATGTTGGATAGATAAAAATAAAGAAGAAAAAAAAAGATTGTTTATTAATTTCAAAATCCTCATTAAAGAGATTTAAGAAGAGGATTACTCTCCTTAAATTTTGTAAAGCATCCAATCTTGAATATGGTCTTTATCATGTAAAATTTGCAATTATACATTTATATTTGGATAGAGTTAAAAGTTTTAAAACAAAATTAAAAGTTATATATTATAGCATAGATCTAAGATCAACGTGTTGAATATTATATTTTTAAAAGGTGAATTTGCAATTATACATTTAGATTTCGATAGAGTTAAAAGTTGTAAAACAAAATTAAAAGTTGTATATTCTATCATTGATTTAGGTGGATATTGGTGGTCACCCACTTATTCTAATTGGTTCTTATTGACAATTTTAGTTTAGCACGTTCTTCTATAATTCATTGTAATTGTGGGTTCTACACTTTTGGGGTTGTCTAAAGCCCTACACAGCGTCCAGGTGGAGATTGGTGGCCGCCCACCTAATCCAACTAGCTTATTTTGGAAGTTTTCATGCCAATACATCTTTCTGTACTTCCAGGGCCATTTTGGGACCCTAAACGATGTTTTTTTGGCTTGCCATAGTCAAACTATAGACATAGTCAGAGTTTGACGACAGGTTGTGTAGTTCTCAAAATACCTTTCCAACTGGCTATCACGTGCCTAAAACAGAGGTCGTATGCAAAAGTTACGACCTCGGGAAGTTGAGGTACCAACTTACCCATCGGGGCCCACATAAATTTTGGCATTTCATTTCATAGGGTTAGGTTTTTGGATGTCTACGGTTTTGGAATTCATGAGTAATATTAAAAAGGCCTATGGAGCCTCATTGTAATCATTATGCTTAGATGGATGTGCGTAGCAGCCACATCTCTTCTCAGAGATAGCTACCACCATTCAAGCAAGTTGTTTTCAATTCTACAGTTTTACAGTTTCAACCTATTTTATTTAAGTTATTGTTCACTGGATATCTATTATTGTTCTTTGTATCTCTATGTTATTGTATTCAGTCTGTTATTCATTTCGTTCCGCTCATAAATCCAGGTCATTGGATAAGAGCGCTATACTCTTCATTTATTTTTCTTCGTGCATGCCCCTAACAAGATTTGGGTACAAGAAGTTGGGACTCGAATCAATCGATCATTTGGAAGATCAGTTGCGCTGAGCCTGACAACAACCCATGGGGGACAAAAAGAAAGATGATGGAGTAGGAGATCCTTTTAAAATGTTGCTCGAGGAAGCCCTTGCACGAAAAAGGAACGAAATGATGAACAATTTTGCACATATCCTTCAGCGGCTACCCACAATAGACACATCTTCATCAAGCGGCCATGCAACCCCCTTCAAGGTACAAGTAAATTTGATATTCCATTATTTGAAGGACTAATAGATGTAGATGTTGTAGATAAATGGTTGAATCTGCTCGAAGGGTATTTTTCGTTCCACAATTTTTCCGATAGGGAAAAGATTACTTTTGCACTCCTCAAGGTCATCCCCCATGTTAAGGACTGGTGGGATACTTACTCTAAGGAAAGGGCCATAAGGGAATCTGCAATATTTGTGGTCGCCCCCACATGGGATTCTTCCAGGGATGTCATTAAAGAACAATACTACCATATTGAAAGCTATGAGGACCAATACACAAGATGGACCACCCTACGTCAGGAAAGGGACCATAGTGTTAGAGTTTAATCTATTATTAGGTTTCTTTTCAATTCACTAGATAACCATAGCATAGATAGGATCACTAAGAAATACACAATCACAAGAGACACATAATTTATCCTAGGAAACCCTCATGGGGGAGAAAACCCAACAAAAACTTCCTTAATATAGATAGCCAATACAATGCCAAGAGAATAAACCAAACACTACAGAAATTCCTCTCCCAAGTAATGCACCTCTCTCTCTTTTCCTTCTTCTCCAACTGCAGCTCCAAACTTGCGCTCTGATGAACAAGTGAGTGAGTGAACAAATGAGGTGCTAGCCTCTCTTATTTATACATTATGGCAGGCGTTGAACTGAGGTGTCTTTTCACTGGCAGAGCCGACTTCTCAATCTGGGTGGTTATAACCACTTTTAATATATTATGGGTGGTTATAACCACTTTAATATATTATGGGGCCGACTTCTCATTTAGCCTATTACAATTAGGGTTTGACAAAAGGGGATTTGGTCATTTACAATACTCGACATGATCAATCCACAAAAGGGGATTGATCTAATGAATAATACATCAATAATAAATAGAATACTCTTTGTAGTTACAATAATTCAACACTCCCCCTTGACAAGAAGGGTATTCTACAACAACATCAGACGAGAGAGAGAGGGCAACATCATCAAAAACATCTTGGAACATTGACTGGGATATCTATAAATCATCATAAGTTTTTCTCATCATCAATATCATCATTCTCAGTAGGGAGTTGGAATGGCATCATCATCCTTATCAACATGAGGCTAAGGTAACATCATCATCATCTTCAGCGTGAGGCTAAAGCAACATCGTCATCTTCGGCATGAAAGATGAAATAAAATCATCATCATCATAATCATCTTCAGTAAGGAGCTGAAGTGGCATCATCATCATCTTCTTCAGCAAGAAGATGAAGTGGCATCATCGTCATCAACTTCAACAAGAAGCTGAAGTGGCATCATCATCGTCAACTTCAACAAGAAGCTGAAGTGGCATCATCATCATCAAATTTTGCGAGAAGCTGAAGTGGCATCATCATCATCAACTGCATCAACATGGATTAGTATAGCACTAATACATCATCATCATCAATAACAACAACAACACAACACAAAGGTTGGAGCATCATCAACATCAGCATTGGGCTGAGAGTCTTCAGCACGAGGTTGACATCACAACACAAAGCTGGCAACACATCATCACAACATGAGGCTGGCACATCATCATAGCATGAGGCTGACATCACAACACTTAAGCTGACACATCATCACAACACGAGGCTGGCACATCATCACAACAATTAAGTTGGCACATCATCACAATAATTAAGCTGGCACATCATCACAACAATTAAGATGGCACATCATCACAACAATTAAGATGGCACATCAACATTTTGTGGTACTCTGACAGTCCCTAAGGAGTTTCCCAGGAATCATAAGATTCCCTAGGATATAAAATCCTAACAGAGCTACCACGTGGTACTTTGACAGACCGTCCTTACCGGACCTTCGGGATCTGCCCAGGAATCATAAGATTCCCTAGGATTATAAAAATCCTAACGGAGCTACCACTACTGATCAAGATACCATAGTATCATCGGCACTATTCTCCCTTTTGAGGAAGGACCTTTCAGACTGTACCAAGCTTGTCTCAAAAGTATTTAAACTTTACACGATACAAAGGCTTGGTCTGCAACCTGCTCATCTGAGCCAACATATTGGAGTTTTATAGCTCCTCTCTGCATCATATCATGGGTGAAGTGATAATGGATCTCTATGTGCTTCGAATCATCATGGAACACATGGTTCTCCATCATTTTTATACAACTTGGTTATCACATAGAATCACGGTGGCTTTCATCTCTAGATCAAATAGATCGGTCAACAACATCTGAAGCCATATGGATTCACAACTGGCGGAACATGCAACAATGTATTCTACTTTTGTCGTGCTCGGAGAAATGTTGAATTTCTCCCTACTATGTCATGAAGTCATGGTTGACCTCAGACTGAAACAACATCTTGAAGTGCTCTTTCTATCAGAAACACTTCCAGCTCAATATGAATCAATGTAACCACTCAATCTGAAGTCATGATCTTTAGTATAATAGAGACCAAAATCCAACGTACCCTTAAGGTATATCATCATATGTTTTGCCGCAACAATGTGAACACGTATGGGTTCTACCAGATACCGACTCAAGGAAAAACATGTATCTAGCCTGGTATTCGTCAGATACATCACTGAACCAATAATCTGTCTGTTCAGGGTAGCATCAACCAATTCTGATGAGGTATCTACCAGGAGATTCAACTTCATTTTCATGGTGTGTTCATGGATTTACATTTCAACATGTCAAACCTCTTCATTTTAACTGCACACTTCCCTTGGTTAAGGAAGATCTTCTCTGTGCTCTACCAAAGTTCAAGACCTAAGAGATAATGCATTTAGATCTTCCGTCAAACTCTGTAGTGAGCTTCCTCTACAATTTGTGATGAGATTTTATTTATCTTGTCAAGAATACATCACCTACATATAGTAGTAACATCACTGGCTCATCATTCATAACCTTGAGATAAAGGTTAGAATCAACTTTACTCTTTGGTAACTCCCAAGCTCTTCGGGAAACTGTAAATCAAGCTCTAGGAGCTTGCTTCAATACATACATAGCTTCCTTCAACCTACAGACCTGAGTCTTTCTATCTTCAATATTCAAACCAAATTTCCACGTTACATTGTACCAATCTGGTACACTTGCTCAGCTACAACTCAATCTGCACAAACATGTGCTAGCTCTATGTGCTTTTTGCAAGGCACTAGCTGTCTCACTGTCTGGGAGTATGTCCTCTACTCTCTCTGCAACTGTTCCTTCTGGAATACGGGACTCTGCACCTATAGTTGCTCTGAGGCTGAGAGTGACTACTTCATTCTCACTGTGGCTGCTAAAATCTGAGAGTAACTCCTCTTATTCTATCATGGCAACAGTTTCATTTGAAACTGAGAGTGGCTAAATAACTGATATTGAAGCTAGCTCTTCTTATTTCATGGAGGTAACTTTATATTTCATTGTAGTCATGTCTCCATGACCCAACTAATGTAATGCAACAACTGCCACTTGATTTTAAATATGGGGATTGCTCCCCCTGCATCTCATACTATATATGAATCGTCGTTGTTCTAGTTGTCGTCATAAATATTGGAACTGTTTCTTCAATAACTGGAGTAAGTGTCTCATCATAGTCTTCTCCCTCTTACTAGGAGAAATATCTTAGACACACATCAAGCTTTGTACATCTGCAACATGCTTGTTCTGTATAGATCAATCTTGGAAGTCAATACCGACTTATCTTCTAGTCTCACAAAAGAATCCATATCCTAGACTTTTTTATTGGCTTCCTTCTTTGTCGTTGAAACAAGGGAATCTTCTAGGAGATTTAATATATTCTAGGAGTCTCTGAAGTTACGATCTAGTCTTCTCATGTCATCTGTCTCCCAATCTTGGAAGTTGTCTCTCCATCTGATCCTTTCTGAGATCAGGCTTATCCCCAATTTCTTTTGAGTCTACAAGGACTTCATCATCTCTTTATAGGGTATACTTGGTGTTGAATACCAAGTCTAAATGTGAAAGACTGGGTCATGCTTCAAACGAGTTTTGCTTCCGGTCAAGGTGGCTTCATTAACCTTTGAACAATTCTTCTATGAGTTCTTGTTCTAATGTTAGGTCATTTTTGGAGCCTTCTACTCCTTACAATCAATCTTCATATGAGATACTCTAAATCTCAAAAGATAGCTTCTTCTTCATCTTCTTTGGTACATGAATGTATATGGTCATGTACATAGTCTACTTCATATCTCATCTAATATGTTTCCTTCTGCAACCTTCACTATAGCTTCCTCAAGGTTATCACCTGTGACCTGAACAAGGTCAACAAAACAACAAGCAAGAATAATATTCTTTTGATAATAGTAGATAAAACAAAGACATGAATAATCATCATAGTAGCTCCTTTAGAGATATCACTTGTGACATGTCTGAAGCAAAGATCAAAAGTAAGAAATACAATACGAAATGAGGTCAACACTCTTCTAGTGTTGTGATCAAACATTCCTCCATGGTAACCTGGAATCAACACAAGAAGTTTCTCCTAGAGGAGATGTTAGTTGTATCTGTTACATTAAGCATTTATCTCAATATGCCCACATACTACCAAGTATAATACTCTTCAAAGACTGCTATTTCAACTATAGTGTTTTCGTGACACTTGCACATTTTGAATCTTATCAACTTAATCAATCAAACCTGGAACCTGGAGTTTTTTTCTCAAGAATGAGTGTGTTTCTTTTCTTCCAAGTCTCCTTCACTCAAGATGATAGGTGATTTTTTCAACCTGTCTTCTGTACTAGGAACATATGTTATCTTGACAAAAGGTTGGGTTGGAGAATAAACTCTATGATCTCAAATTTAATCCATCTAATACCTTGACTTAGATTTTGATCAAAGGTTAGTATGATGGTCATAGCTACAACATGCAACACCGATCAAAATAATGTCATAACAAATAGATGCATATCTGAATAATCACACCTTGGTTGCATAATTCCTCTGAATGTGTTGGATCTTGAGATCCTTCTGGATCTACGGCAAGAGACCCCTTTTCTTGCAAATACCCTTTAAAGCTTAACAATCTAAACATATGTGGGTACATACCTCAGATAGCATTTGCA
Organism: Picea engelmannii; assembly: GCA_009831015.1. Taxonomy (NCBI): domain Eukaryota; kingdom Viridiplantae; phylum Streptophyta; class Pinopsida; order Pinales; family Pinaceae; genus Picea; species Picea engelmannii. The sequence goes on from ML782161.1 coordinate 336,526, forward strand.
GGTAGTGGTACCATCTCGTAGCATCGGTAATAATTACCAAGTCTTAAAAACTTCAAGGGTGACTGCAATTGGTACTACGACTGATACTTCAACTAATACTGCAACTGCAATTGATACTGCAATTGATTTTGAGACTGCAACTTAGGGTTTTATGAGGAAACCCTAATTTTTCAAACTTCAAACTTTGAAATTATGATCCAGGGGATAGATGCACTGAGCTAAGGCGAGTAAGTTGGTGCAGTCATATTTCTGAAAATCCAAATTTTACCCCCTCAAACTTGACCAACGGATTTCTAGACTGGTGCTTTTGGTTTTCTGGTACTTCTGGTACTCTGGTATTTTTGGTTTTCTGGTACTTCTGGTACTTTGTGAAAACCAAGGTTTCACTTTCTGGGAGATCTACCCACTGAAAAGGTGCGCTGAAGGTGCCAAAGAATTCCTTGGGTTAGGGCACACTTTTCTAGATGGTTTTGAGGCTGAAAATCTTCTTCAATAAAAAGCCCTAATTTTCATGTACGAAAACAATGACGTTTTTCTTCTTCTTGTGAAAGATGCTCTCTTCAGCTTAGCTCTAATACCATGTTAAGGTTTAAGCTATTATTAGGTTTCTTTTCAATTCACTAGATAACCATAGCATAGATAGGATCACTAAGAAATACACAATCACAAGAGACACATCATTTATCCTAGGAAACCCTCATGGGGGAGAAAACCCAGCAAAAACTTCCTTAATATAGATAGCCAATACAATGCCAAGAGAATAAGCCAAACACTACAGAAAGTCCTCTCCCAAGTAATGCACCTCTCTCTCTCTTCCTTCTTCTCCAACTACAGCTCCAAACTTGCGCTCTGATGAACAAGTGAGTGAGTGAACAAATGAGGCACTAGCCTCTCTTATTTATACAATCTGGCGGGCACTGAACTGAGGTGTCTTTTCATTGGCAGGGGTGACTTCTCAATCTGGGTGATTATAACCACTTTTAATATATTTTGGGTGGTTATAACCACTTTAATATATTTTGGGGCCAACTTCTCATTTAGCCTATTACAGTTAAGGTTTGACCAATCCACAAAAGGGGATTTGGTCATTTACAATACCCGAATTGATCAATCCACAAAAGGGGATTGATCTAATGAATAATAAATCAATAATAAATAGAATACTCTTTGCAATTACAATAATTCAACACATACAGTACCAGATTTCACCAATATTTTCCATACCCTGCGCACCAAATTGGGTATCAAAGACTTTGAACAACATCTGGTGCTCAAATATAGTGGTTGTCTACATAGATACATTCAAATAGAAACAGAGTTTCTCGACATCGCATCATTGGGTACGGATTACAGATATGTTGTCAAGATCGAGAAAAAATTTAAGCAGAAGAGGCAAGAGTTTGGATCTGCAAACTCCTCACATCTGAAGCAGGGAAAAGGCGGCCCCAACCCACAAAACAAGGGATAGAGAAAATATGGCCACTCTCAAGATAACCAGTCCAATCCGCAACACAAGAAGGGTAATGAGAAGTCGAAGAAGGACATGGGAAAGTGGTGTGAATACCATAAAATCCCTTTGCACAACACTGAAGAATGTCGTTTCAAGTAGTCATTGGTACCTGAGCTAAAAGATTCTGAGTCAGACACAGATTTTGACTCTGAATCAAATCTAGAAGGATGGAAGTGGATTATCGATGAAGAACCTAGTGCCACTGTCGCTACCACCAAATTCCAACCAAGTGAACCAAAAGAACCAGAGGAAGGGGAACATCTCTTTCACTCACAAATGTGGGTAAAGCGGGATCTGCTTCATTTCATTGTCGATAGTGGTTGTCAGAAGAACCTGATCTCAGCAGAGGTTGTCCAATGATTGGACCTACCGATGACACCGCATCTGCAACCCTACACCATCGGCAGGATTTGCCAAGGAAGAGATCTTTACGTCAGCCAACAGTGTCGTCTGCCCTATGACATCAAGCCCTTCAAAGAAGAGGTATTGTGTGATATTGCTCCCCTTGAATTTTGTGATGTTCTTTTAGGACAACCATATTTGTGGAAATGACATGTTGTGTATGATTCTAGACCCCGTAGTGTTATTATTACTTTGGGTAGATAATTGTACAGGATACTAGAGGTAGTGTCGTCTATCGCTATTTCTTTAATCTCTGCTAAGCAATGCAGTAAGGTCATTTCATAGACCGAGAATTTCATCTTATTTTTTATCCATGCTCACATTAAGCAGAAGGTCGCTACCACATCCATGACCTCTACAAAGGGAATCTCTTTGCAATAGAACCAAGTGGAAGGAATCGTGGAAAAGTACATAGACATCTTCTCCTCACCCACTGGGGTACCAACGCACTGTCAAACCAAGCATCCAATTGATCTAACTCTCGGTGCACCTCTACCTAATGGACCAGTTTATCGTCCCTCATTGATGGAAAATGATGAAATCAAGCATCAAATCCAAGATTTGCTTCAAAAGGGGCACACCAGACCCGACTCCTCCCCTTGTGGAAGCCCGATTGTACTGGTGCAAAAGAAATATGAGACCTAGCGGCTATGCATTGATTACAGAGCATTAAACAAAATCTCAGTCAGGAACCGATACCCAATTCCCTGAATTGATGACCTTCTTGAACAACTCAAGGGGGCCAAGTTCTTCAACAATATTGACCTAAATTCTGGCTACGACTAGGTTTCAATCGAACCGACTGATGTATGGAAGACAACTTTCAAATCTAAAGAAGGTCTCTTTGAATGGTTGGTCATGCCCTTTGGCCTAACAAATGCACCAACAACTTTCATGAGGTTGATGGATGATGTATTGAGACCCTTCACCAACTCTTTTGTGGTGGTATATCTGAATGACATGCTCATCTTCACCAAAAATTGGGAGGGTCATGTTGATACTTAGAACACATCACCAAAAGACTTCATCGTCCCTTGAAATTTGGCCTTCTTTACTTTTGATTTCCTCTGAAATTTGACTAGTGTAAAATGAATGTAAAATGATATGTATTTATACCATTTATGTCACTTCTGTTTAACATTAGGGCCGACCTGGCACTTTCTTATTTTGTAATTCTTTTCTTTAGTTATCTTCAGGGCCGACCTGTACTTCCTTCTTCAATTGACTTTGTCATCTTCAAAAATTCATTTCTCCTCAACCATGAGGATCCACGTGATGTGCCACATACCACCAGAAACAACATCATGTACACTATCCATCCATGGGTGTTGTATCTTCATGTGCATTTTCCTTCATGTCCAAATACCTTCATCAATATTGTGGTCCAAAACCAATGACTAGGGTTGACATCAATGACAAATAGATTGTTGGAAGATTAGTTGTTGTCATTGATGTTAACCATAGTCATTGGTTTTGGACCGCAAGATTGATGAAGGTATTTGGACATGAAGGAAAATGCACATGTAGATACCGTTATCTCCTAAAATAGCACTGTCATTTTGTCAAATTTTAGGTGATAGGAAGAGGTCCAAAAATTCATTTCTAAAATTTTGAGGTATGTTATATGGTCTGCTTTTTGGATGTAAACTTGGAAGAAGTATCATCTTTGGTCTTGGCATTCAAAATTTAAAATCTCAGGTTTTCGGTGGTTAAAAGGGGTTAAAAAATGGCTCTTAACCACAGAAAGTCGTGGTTTTCGGTGGTTAAGAAGCGGAGATAAAAGGCCCGTTAACCACCAAAAACGTTTCTATGTGCAAAGGAAAAACCCGTGCTTTCGCACGAGCCAAATGTCAAGCGAGCGTGATCATCACTTCTAATCGCCGAAAGTCATGTCAAATGGTGAGCTCTCCAGGTCATTGATGAATTTATACAGAAATGTCCTCTCAGCCTTCATCTGTCAGATTGCCATTAAGTTTCAGAAAGGCACAGAAACTCATATGAGATTTCGCATAACAGAAAGGATACATCACATTGATTTTCAATAGTGCCAGCCACGAGATTACAAGATCATGATGATTTATTTTTAGCTCTGTTTGATTTCCATTTAATTTCATTTTGAGTCCGAGAGATGTCATCTATATCACAATCTCGTGATTCTCTCAACTAGGCACATTAGCAGAGTTCACAATCCCGTTCACTATGGCAAGCTAGTGATTAAAGTCTCGAGTTCAACAATCGATCAATCATCCAGGTGTCAAACCAAATCATTCAACCCAGTCATCAGGTAGTTTCAATTCAGTCATATTCCAATTATATATTGTCTCTTACCTGGAAATAAGTCTCGCCTTAATTTTAGTTTACTGGTTGTTTGAATCAAGTTTTGGTTAAATCATGATGCTGAGTCATACCTATAGTCATTATTCTTACTCTAAATTATACACCTGGTTCCTGATTTAGCTCTAAGTTAAATCCTCTGTCATCGATTTTGTTGTCGAAATATACTCTTTGTTTGATGAGTCACACCTTCTGTTCATCGAGCCATACCATACCTTGACCTGTTCCTAAAGTTTCGATTTATGTCCCTATTTGCATGCATATTCTCCTAATTGACAGGGACACATCAACATTTCTTAAATGCCAAAGTCTGGACCAGCCCTAAGGGATGAACTCGATGGGGTTTGGTACCTTGAGGCTCATCTTGAGGTGGCTAAATTCTTCAAGCAGGTCGGTGTTTATGCTTACTATGAAAAACTGACAGACTTCCATCAGCAAGTTTGCGAATCATTTGCCATTTCATATGATGGGAGGACTGCTACAGTAGGAAAAGAGGAATTCGTGGTGGATGAAGCTGCAATTGCCGAATACACAGGTTTACCTAGGTCAGGAGACTGTTGGTTCAAGTATACCATACCTTAAAACATTGAATTTAGGTCATACCTGCCGCCTGTACACAAAGATTTGATTTGGAAAAAGGATATTCCAATGTCTTACTTGGAACCAAAGTGGCAGTCCTTGTTGAAAGAAATATTTGTTTACATAACATGCGAAGGGAGATATAATAGAGTGATGTTTTATCACTTCAAGCTTCTAAACCATTTCACAAGCCGAGCACCTATCAATCTTCCTTTTTATCTGCATAAGGCTCTCACCAAAATGGCAAGACAGGTCAAGGCTAAGCCCACTAAGGTGGCAAGCAGGTTGTCCCATCAAGGACTTGTCACTCTTATTATCAAGGAGTCTCTGAAGAAGAAGCAGGTTGCATGGAATTACTTTCTCTTCTAGAATGAATTCCAGACTGACAAACCACAAGAGGACAAGGGCAAGAAGAATGCCACAAGGAAGGTTATTACTCCCAAGAGTAGTCAAAGGAAACAAAGGGCTGTTTCACCCTTGAAACAACAAGCAGAATCTTCCTCATCCAAGAAGAAGAGAACAAAGAGAAAATTACAGTTTGAGGAAGGAGAGAAGGCTGAAGGTTTGGCCATGGAGGATAATCCTTTAAACCTCTCATATTCAGATTCTGAGCATGAACCAAAGCATAATGAGGCATAAGGAGAGAAACAAACTGATATAGCTGCTGATGAATACCCAAACCTACCTACTCCTACTCCTCCTAAGGAACAAAATCAATCATCAATAGGAGCTTCTTCGAGAAAACCCAAAGCTTCCAGGACTCAGAAAGTGAGGAAACTTCTGCAACAAACCTACGAAATGGAAGTTTTAATAAGGGTTATTAAAAAAGCTAATACAGACTTGACTGAAAGAAATGCAGAGATTTTCAAAATAAACCAAACCCTCAAAGAGAAGCATGACAAGATCAAAGACAGGAACAGGGTATTGATCAGGGAGAACATGATGTTGTACATACATCTTAGAATTCTGAGGTTGAAATTAAAAGAGTCTCAATCATCAGCACAGGAGAAAACTAGTTTGGAGACTCTAGCTAACTTAGCTACAACCATGGTAGACACACCAGAGCCTTCCACACGACCAGTTGAATTTCGTAGATCTGCACGAACAAGGGTTGCATCGTCCAAAAAACCTTGAACATCAAGCAAGGAATCAAGGTAATCATTTTTGCAAATTTTGAAGTTTTCTCAAAGCTAAAGTTTCGGTGGTTTAGGAAAACATGACGACTATTCATTAACCACCAAAAACAGAGCTTTTGGTAGTTAATCCACTCAGGAGCCTTCTAGGTTAACCACCGAAAGCCTGCCACTGCCAGAATGATCGAGTTTTTTCACAGATCGAAGTTTTTTCAGTTGGAATGGTTTGAAACCTTTTCAAATGGATAGTGTTTGAATTATCAAGTCAAATCCAATGACTATTTTTGATAGATAAGGGAAGGAAGAAGGGTTTCAATCAATTTTGGTACATTTTTCAATGGCAGAAAATCAGGGTTGTTTGCACACTTCAGCAAACTCGAATTTTATCCTTGGAAGACTAAATCAAACAGCCTTGGGAGGCTAGACTTCACTTCATCAACACTTTACTATTATTAAAAGATCATAAGATATCAACTGACCTCATCTTGAGGATCTCTTCCTAGTTGTTTTGTAAATATAGTTTACTTTCTGTTTTTAGAATATCAGATCCATTGTTTTAGGATCTGAGAACTGTGATGTAAAGATATAAAGCTACAGACTTAAGATAGACACGGGGTTCAATCTTGGATACTTTGGCTATGTACTTTGACTCTGTTATGTTATATGAATCACAGTCTTTTTTGGTTATTATATATCAGTCTTTTCATATACTCCACTACTCTGTTATTTAATTTGGTTCAGCTTAGTTATTCAGAATTGTTATCTTCTAGTATAGCTCATGAATATGAATTAGATGTTTCTTTACTGTCTCGTATGACCCTACATCTCTTGTACTTGGTTATCTTGAATGGTATTCTTCACACCTTTTTATCTACTGTAACTGATATCTGGTTTCTCAAAGCACTGGTTTATTTAGATGCATAACAAGTTGTCTTTTTATTAGCCTTCTCAGTTATCCCATTGTTCCACACATACTTTGATTATTAAATTTCTTAAGTTACCAAGCATTCTTAGCCTACAACCCTAAGGAGTTTCTTGGAGTGATAACAGATACAACACCCATGGATGGATAGTGTACATCATGTTGTTTCCGGTGGTATGTGGCACGCCACGTGGATCCTCATGGTTGAGGAGAAATGAATTTTTAAAGATGACAAAGTGAATTGAAGAAGGAAGTACAGGTTGGCCCTAATGTTAAACCGAAGTGACATAAATGGTATAAATACATATCATTATACATTCATTTTACACACAAGTCGAATTTCAGAGGAAATCATAAGTAAAGAAGGTCGGATTTCAAGGGAGGATGAAGTCTTTTTGTGATATGTTCTAAGGTATGTTTTTACAAGTCATCTTACCATTTTTACTATAACTTTTTTTCTAGAATGATTCAGATGGTGAAATTGATATGGTATTGAGAAGAAATACCTAGGTACCTTTGGTAAAAATTTCAGCTCTTTATTCACTATAATTATGGAGATACACTCTATGGAATATAGTGTTTTTGACCAGTCCTGAAGCTAGTCATAAACAAGTGTTCCGGGTAAAACAATCATATATTATTCATAGAGAATCCAAATGAAGTGAGACAAATTTCATTGGAAATATTATGGTCTGTAGTTTCTTGTGTGTGAGTTTTAGAATCAGATGTTAAATATTGAGCGCAGGGCATTCTATACAAGTTCGTTCTCCTGAATCAACCAGAATTGAATAAGGTCTACCATTCTCTCTATAACTTCTTTTTGGGGAGGATTCAATGAGTGAAATTTGAAGGAGTTTCAGAGAAATAATTGAGTAATATTATCTATAGGATCAAAGTATTCCAAGAATTGAAGAATTGCAGAAGTTGAAGAAGTCTCAGGAAGCATTATCAGGTTCTATGTGATGGTTGGTTGATGATGATGATTTAATGTAAAGTTTTATTATCTCTCATATATTCTTGGGTGGAAGGAAGGGGCAAGGATGGAGAGTTCAACCCTCTCTTGATATTGGAGGATTGTATATTCCTCTTGGAGGAAGGCTCTGGTGTGTCTACCATGGTTGTAGCTAAGTTAGCTAGAGTATCCAAATCGGTTTGCTCCTGTACTGGTGATTGAGACTCTTTTAATTTCAACCTCAGAATTCTAAGCTGTCTGTATAGCCTCATGTTCTCCCTGATCAATACCCTGTTCCTGTCTTTGATCTTGTCATGCTTCTCTTTGAGGGTTTGGTTTATTTTGAAAAGCTTTGCATTTCTTTCAGTCAAGTCTATATTATCTTTTTTAATAACCCTTATTAAAACTTCCATTTCGTAGGTTTGTTGCAGAAGTTTCCTCACTTTCTAAGTCCTGGAAGATTTGGGTTTTCTCGAAGAAGCTCCTACTGATGATTGATTTTCTTCCTCAAAAGGAGTAGGAGTAGGTAGGTTTGGGTATTCATCAGCATCTATATCAATTTTCTACTCTCCTTGCGCCTCATTATGCTCTGGTTCATGCTCAGAATCTGAATATGGGAGGTTTAAAGGATTATCCTCCATGGCCAAACCTTCAGCCTTCTCTCCTTCCTCAAACTGTAATTTTCTCTTTGTTCTCTTCTTCTTGGCCGAGGAAGATTCTGCTTGTTGTTTCAAGGGTGAAATAGCCCTTCATTTCCTTTGACTACTCTTGGGAGTAATAGCCTTCCTTGTGGCAGTGTTCTTGCCCTTGTCCTCTTGTGGTTTGTCAGTTTGGAATTCATTCCAGAAGAGAAAGTAATTCCATGCAACCTGCTTCTTCTTCAGAGACTCCTTGATAATAAGAGTGATGAGTCCTTGATGGGACAACCTGCTTGCCACCTTAGTGGGCTTAGCCTTGACCTGTCTTGCCATTTTGGTGAGAGCCTTATGCAGATAAAAAGGAAGATTGATAGGTGCTCGGCCTGTGAAATGGTTTAGAAGCTTGAAGTGATAAAACATCACTTTGTTATATCTCCCTTCGCATGTTATGTAAACAAATATTGCTTTCAACAAGCACTGCCACTTTGGTTCCAAGTGAGACATTGGAATATCCTTTTTCCAGATCAAATCTTTGTGTACAAGCAGTAGGTATGACCTAAATTCAATGTTTGAAGGTATGGTAGACTTGAACCAATAGTCTCCTGACCTAGGTAAACCTGTGTATTCGGCAATTGCAGCTTTATCCACCACAAATTCCTCTTTTCCTACTGTAGCAGTCCTCCCATCGTATGAAATGGCAAATGATTCGCAAACTTGCTGATGGAAGTCTGTCAGTTTTTCACAGTAAGCATAAACACTGACCTGCTTGAAGAATTCGACCACCTCAGGATGAGCCTCGAGGTACCAAACCCCATCGAGTTCAGCCCTTAGGGCTGGTC
>ML782161.1:356139-382524 GCA_009831015.1 Picea engelmannii
AAACTCACACACAAGAAACTACAGACCATAATATTTCCAATGAAATTTGTCTCACTTCATTTGGATTCTCTATGAATAATATATGATTGTTTTACCCGGAACACTTGTTTATGACTAGCTTCAGGACTGGTCAAAAACACTATCTTCCATAGAGTGTATCTCCATAATTATAGTGAATAAAGAGCTGAAATTTTTACCAAAGGTACCTAGGTATTTATTCTCAATACCATATCAATTTCACCATTTGAATCGTTCTAGAAAAAAAGTTATAGTGAAAATGGTAAGATGACCTGTAAAAACATACCTTAGAACACATCACCAAAAGACTTCATCCTCCCTTGAAATCCGACCTTCTTTACTTATGATTTCCTCTGAAATTCGACTTATGTGTAAAATGAATGTATAATGATATGCATTTATACCATTTATGTCACTTCGATTTAACATTAGGGCCAACCTGTACTTCCTTCTTCAATTCACTTTGTCATCTTCAAAAATTCATTTCTCCTCAACCATGAGGATCCACGTGGCGTGCCACATACCACCGGAAACAACATGATGTACACTATCCATCCATGGGTGTTGTATCTATTATCACTCCAAGAAACGCCTTAGGGTTGTAGGCTAAGAATGCTTGGTAACTTAAGAAATTTAATAATCAAAGTATGTGTGGAACAATGGGATAATTGAGAAGGCTAATAAAAGGACAACTTGTTATGCATCTAAATAAACCAGTGCTTTGAGAAACCAGATATCAGTTACAGTAGATAAAAAGGTGTGAAGAATACCATTCAAGATAACCAAGTACAAGAGATGTAGGGTCATACAAGACAGTAAAAAAACATCTAATTCATATTCATGAGCTATACCAGAAGATAACAGTTCTGAATAACTAAGCTGAACAAAATTAAATAACAGAGTAGTGGAGTATATGAAAAGACTGATATATAATAACCAAAGAAGACTGTGATTCATATAACATAACAGAGTCAAAGTACATAGCCAAAGTATCCAGGATTGAACCCTGTGTCTATCTTAAGTCTGTAGCTTTATAGCTTTACATCACAGTTCTAAGATCCTAAAACAATGGATCTGATATTCTAAAAACAGAAAGTAAACTATATTTACAAAAAAAACTAGGAAGCGATCCTCAAGACGAGGTCAATTGATATCTGATGATATTTTAAGAATAGTAAAGTGTTGATGAAGTGAAGTCTAGCCTCCCAAGGCTGTTTGATTTAGTCTTCCATGGATAAAATTCGAGTTTGCTGAAGTGTGCAAACAACCCTAATTTTTTGCCATTGAAAAAGGTACCAAAACTGATTGAAACCCTTCTTCCTTCCCTTATCTATCAAAAATAGTCATTGGATCTAATTTGATAATTCAAACACTATCCATTTGAAAAGGTTTCAAACCATTCCAACACAAAAAGCTTCGATCTGTGCAAAAACTCGATCATTCTAGCAGTGACAGGCTTTCGGTGGTTAACCTAGAAGGTCCTGAGTGGATTAACTACCAAAAGCTTTGTTTTCGATGGTTAATGAATAGTCCTCCTATTCGCCTAAACCACCGAAACTTCATCTTTGAGAAAACTTCAAAATTTGCAAAAATGATTACCTTGATTCCTTGCTTGATGTTCAAGGTTTTTTGGACGATGCAACCCTTGTTCGTGCAGATCTGCGAACTTCACCTGGTTGTATGGAAGGCTCTGGTGTGTCTACCATGGTTGTAGCTAAGTTATATAGAGTATCCAAACCGATTTTCTCTTGTAATGGTGATTGAGACTCTTTTAATTTCAACCTCAGAATTCTAAGATGTCTGTACAGCCTCATGTTCTCCCTGATCAATACCCTGTTCCTGTCTTTGATCTTGTCATGCTTCTCTTTGAGGGTTTGGTTTATTTTGAAAAGCTCTGCATTTCTTTCAGTCAAGTCTATATTAGCTTTTTTAATAACCCTTATTAAAACTTCCATTTCGTAGGTTTGTTGCAGAAGTTTCCTCACTTTCTAAGTCCTGGAAGCTTTGGGTTTTCTCGAAGAAGCTCCTACTGATGATTGATTTTGTTCCTCAAGAGGAGTAGGAGTAGGTAGGTTTGGGTATTAATCAGCATCTATATCAGTTTGCTACTCTCCTTGTGCCTCATTATGATCTGGTTCATGCTCTGAATCTGAATATTGGAGGTTTAAAGGATTATCCTCCATGGCCAAACCTTCAGCCTTCTCTCCTTCCTCAAACTGTAATTTTCTCTTTGTTCTCTTCTTCTTGTCCGAGGAAGATTATGCTTGTTGTTTCAAGGGTGAAATAGCCCTTCGTTTCCTTTGAATACTCTTGGGAGTAATAGCCTTCCTTGTGGCAGTCTTCTTGCCCTTGTCCTCTTGTGGTTTTTCAGTTTGGAATTCATTCCAGAAGAGAAAGTAATTCAATGCAACCTGCTTCTTCTTCAGATACTCCTTGATAATAAGAGTGATGAGTCCTTGATGGGACAACCTGCTTGCCACCTTAGTGGGTTTAGCCTTGACCTGTCTTGCCATTTTGGTGAGAGCCTTATGCAGGTAAAAAGGAAGATTGATAGGTGCTCGGCCTGTGAAATGGTTTAGAAGCTTGAAGTGATAAAACATCACTCTGTTATATCTCCCTTCGCATGTTATGTAAACAAATATTGCTTTCAACAAGCACTGCCACTTTGGTTCCAAGTAAGACATTGGAATATCCTTTTTCCAGATCAAATCTTTGTGTACAGGCAGTAGGTATGACCTAAATTCAATGTTTGAAGGTATGGTAGAATTGAACCAACAGTCCCCTGACCTAGGTAAACCTGTGTATTCGGAAATTGTAGCTTCATCCACCACGAATTCCTCTTTTCCTACTGTAGCAGTCCTCCCATCGTATGAAATGGCAAATGATTCGCAAACTTGCTGATGGAAGTCTGTCAGTTTTTCACAGTAAGCATAAACACCGACCTGCTTGAAGAATTCGGCCACCTCAGGATGAGCCTCGAGGTACCAAACCCCATCAAGTTCAGCCCTTAGGGATGGTCCAGACTTTGGCATTTAAGAAATGTTGATGTGTCCCTGTCAATTAGGAGAATATGCATGCAAATAGGGACAGAACTCGAAACTTTAGGAACAGGTCAAGGTATGGTATGGCTTGATGAACAAAAGGTGTGACTCATCAAACAGAGAGTATATTTCGATAACAGAATCGATGACAGAGGATTTAACTCAGAGCTAAATCAGGAACCAGGTGTATAATTCAGAGTAAGAATAATGACCATAGGTATGACTCAACATCATTATTTAACCAAAACTTGATTCAAACAACCAGTAAACTAAAATTAAGCTGAGACTTATTTCCAGGTAAGAGACAATATAGAATTGGAATATGACCGAATTGAAACTACCTGATGAGTGGGTTGAATGATTCGGTTTGACACCTGGACGATTGATCGATTGCTGAACTCGATACTTTAATCACCAGCTTGCCATAGTGAATGGGATTTTGAACTCTGCTAATGTGCCTGGTTGAGAGAATCACGGGATTGTGATATAGATGACAGCTCTCAGACTCAAAATGAAATTAAATGGAAATCAAACAGAGCTGAAAATAAATCATCATGATCTTGTAATCTCGTGGCTGGCAGTATTGAAAATCCATGTGATGTATCCTTTCTGTTATGCGAAATCTCATATGAGTTTCTATGCCTTGCCGAAACTTAATGGCAATCTGACAGATGAAGGCTGAGAGGACATTTCGGTATAAATTTATCAATGACCTGGAGAGCTCACCATTTGACATGACTTTCGGCGATTAGAAGTGATGATCACGCTCGCTTGACATCTGGCTCGTGCGAAAGCACGAGTTTTTCCTTTGCACATAGAAACGTTTTCGGTGGTTAACGGGCCTTTTATTTCCGCTTCTTAACCACTGAAAACCACGACTTTCAGTGGTTAAGAGCCATTTTTTAACCCCTTTTAACCATCGAAAACCTGAGATTTGAAATTTTGAATGCCAAGACCAAAGATGATACTTCTTCCAAGTTTACATCCAAAAAGCAGACCATATAACATACCTCAAAAATTTAGAAATGAATTTTTGGACCTCTTCCTAACACCTAAAATTTTACAAAATGACAGTGCTATTTTAGGAGATAACATCTGGCTCCTAATCAGGGATGGAATCCTCCCAGTGAGGTTCCAAGAACAAGTAGTTCCAGTCGCCTTATCGGTTCGGCTATGGGGTCATGTGGCCTGTGCAATTGGTAGTCTTCTATGCTTATTCAACCAAAATCTGAAAACAATATTTGCATAGCTTTTAAATTGCAGTCCATTGGGCATGGAGTCATCTGGCTGCCTTTGGCATTGGGCATGGAGTCATCTGGCTGCCTTTGGCATTGGGCATGGTGTCATCTAACCTGTGCAACTATTCTTCAACAAACCCGTAGCCTGAAAACTTGTAGCCTACCTGTAGACTGCATGTTTATTCAACAACCAATAACTGAAAGAATCTACTTTCTCAGATGAAGAGATTATTCTCTTATATACTCCTACTCTAACTGTTGCAAATACATGTTTCAGGTATATACAAATTTCCAGAAAAATAATTCAAGCAACAAATTTCTTGACCCATCTTTATGTATACAACAAGGAACAAAATATACCACAAGAGGACTGCACCTGGCTCATGTTCACTGCTGCAAACCATAATGCCAAACTCTGTAATATAGGACATTTTTGAAAACCGTGAGTCCATCCATATAGCAATTGGATCATAAAATTTATGTATGACAATACCTTGTTGTTTAAAGTCGAAAAGTTGCTTTCCTGTATTAGTTCCATGATGTTCCTGATCTGATCTAGGACTATTTCCATATGCAATCTGCTCTTTATCATCTGGAATCTCAAAAGACATAACCTCTGAATCTTTAAAAAAAGTATCATATTCAACCACAGATTTTTCAACACAATCATATTGTCCATTAATTTGATGAAACAAATCATATTCATGACAGAATTCTAGAGAAAGGACATCAGTTGTGAAAACTGAATGGTTGACTTCAACTTGATGTTGTTCTTCGATAGGCAAAGAACAAGGCTCTTCAAGATCAGATCCATAGCTATCATATATAGGCTGGTTGCTACTCAAATCAACATCATTTGATATAGAAATCTGATCTCCTTCTTCTGCATACTTATCAAAGATAGGTGAACAAAAAACCTATGTATCTAGCAAAGAAAGACAAGCAATCTTCAAATCCTTCTCATCAGTCACAGGCGAAAAAATGTCATAAGAAACCTCTTCAAAAATTTGAGAACAATCCGCTTTTATAACTGATTCTTCATACAAATCAAAGGCAACATGTGCAACAAAGATAAGATCTGATGCATCTACAGATATATAATTCTCATTATAACCATTTGTATCATGAAGATCTTCCTTAACAACATAACTTTCATCGCTGCACACAGAAGAATCAACTGCTTCCTGTTGAACATGCTTTTCAAATTCATCACAACATTCTTTAAAGAGATTTTCAGCTGAAAATTCATCTTCTTCTTCCCCTACCCTATAATCCTTTTCATTTTTGTTTAAAGTAGTAGGTACATAAGAAGAACAATCTCGAGAATCTTTGGTCACACAATCATCAATCTTCACATCAACTCTATCTTGAAGATCTTCCTCTTGAACATCAATAATAGAAAGAATTTCATGTTCACAACTAGAAGAATAAACATTTTGAATATATGAATGAAATTCTTCACAACAACCCTCAAGAAGAATTTCCCGAGCAAAATACCTTTCACATCGATGATGGAATACTGTATGAAACTCTTTTAAAGAAGATATGCTAGAAGGAGGTAAAGATCGATACCATTCATGAGAATCTCCTTGCAATGAGAAGACAAACATCTTCATGAGCACATCCTCATGATATATATCTAGCTAAACCATGCATTGATGAAATCTGATGAGAAGATCTGAAGGATTATCTTCTTTCTTTTCTGCAAATCTTGGAAGGTGATCTCCCCAAAAATCTATAGAAGGAACTAGATGTGGGAAACAAGGAACTGTTGAGAAGTCAAGAGGTGCAAACCTCTGAGCCAAAAGAGCTGCAAGCACTTTTGACATTTGATTATTGTGGAGTCGCCACTGAATCTGTCCTTCATGGAGTCGCCAGATAGATAATTACAACCAAATGATGTCCAAGCTTTGTCTATCATCAAAGCTGGATCTTGTCATCTCCCAAGGAAGCTGATCTTCGATCTCCTCTCCCCGACAACGGCGCCAATTTGTTATCACTCCAAGAAACTCCTTAGGGTTGTAGGCTAAGAATGCTTGGTAACTTAAGAAATTTAATAATCAAAGTATGTGTGGAACAATGGGATAACTGAGAAGGCTAATAAAAGGACAACTTGTTATGCATCTAAATAAACCAGTGCTTTGAGAAACCAGATACCAGTTACAGTAGATAAAAAGGTGTGAAGAATACCATTCAAGATAACCAAGTACAAGAGATGTAGGGTCATACGAGACAGTAAAGAAACATCTAATTCATATTCATGAGGTATACCAGAAGATAACAGTTCTGAATAACTAAGCTGAACAGAATTAAATAACAGAGTAGTGGAGTATATGAAAAGACTGATATATAATAACCAAAGAAGACTGTGATTCATATAACATAACAGAGTCAAAGTACATAGCCAAAGTATACAAGATTGAACCCTGTGTCTATCTTAAGTCTGTAGCTTTATAGCTTTACATCACAGTTCTCAGATCCTAAAACAATGGATCTGATATTCTAAAAACAGAAAGTAAACTATATTTACAAAAAAACTAGGAAGAGATCCTCAAGATGAGGTCAGTTGATATCTGATGATATTTTAATAATAGTAAAGTGCCGATGAAGTGAAGTCTAGCCTCCCAAGGCTGTTTGATTTAGTCTTCCAAGGATAAAATTTGAGTTTGCTGAAGTGTGCAAACAACCCTGATTTTCTGCCATTGAAAAAGGTACCAAAACTGATGGAAACCCTTCTTCCTTCCCTTATCTATCAAAAATAGTCATTGGATCTGACTTGATAATTCAAACACTATCCATTTGAAAAGGTTTCAAACCATTCCAACTCAAAAAACTTCGATATGTGCAAAAACTCGATCATTCTGGCAGTGGCAGGCTTTCAGTGGTTAACCTAGAAGGCTCCTGAGTGGATTAACTACCAAAAGCTCTGTTTTCGGTGGTTAATGAACAGTCGTCATGTTTTCCTAAACCACCGAAACTTCAGCTTTGAGAAAACTTCAAAATTTTCAAAAACGATTACCTTGATTCCTTGCTTGATGTTCAAGGTTTTTTGGACGATGCAACCCTTGTTCGTGCATATCTGCGAACTTCAACTGGTTGTGTGGAAGGCTCTGGTGTGTCTACATGGTTGTAGCTAAGTTAGCTAGAGTCTCCAAACTGGTTTGCTCCTGTGCTGGTGATTGAGACTCTTTTAATGTCAACCTCAGAATTCTAAGATGTCTGTACAGCTTCATGTTCTCCCTGATCAATACCCTATTCCTGTCTTTGATCTTGTCATGCTTCTCTTTGAGGGTTTGGTTTATTTTGAAAAGCTCTGCATTTCTTTCAGTCAAGTCTGTATTATCATTTTTAATAACCCTTATTAAAACTTCCATTTCGTAGGTTTGTTGCAGAAGTTTCCTCACTTTATGAGTCCTGGAAGCTTTGGGTTTTCTCGAAGAAGCTCCTACTGATGATTGATTTTGTTCCTCAGGAGGAGTAGGAGTAGGTAGGTTTGGGCAGATTGGACTTTGTGTCATTGAAGAAAAAGAAACAACTCAGAATCAAGGGGCAGATTGGCTCCTTCATCTGCAACAATCGGGGAGCTGGGGAAGAAGCAGACATGATGCTAAGGGAGATGAAATTATTCATGAGTTTCCCATGGCATTATGATCCATGTGGGATCATCTCAGAAATGAGGGTGAAGAACAAAAACATCCCATATGTTCATGTGTCCAGGCCCGAAGTTGAGAAGTTTGCAAATCAGACAGCCTGGGAGCTTAACACATTGATCGAAGTAGAACAGTAGGATCCCCTGGCCACTGTGTCACAAACGACCACTCCACAGGTCCCTAAAGAGAAGAGGTCAAGGCAGGATTTATCTCCGCTTATCACTGAGGTATCTTCTGAGGAATTCCAGCTGCATACCAAGAGGCCTAAGACTGTTGCAGCTCCTGGTCTGATCGGGGAAAAGGAAGCCCCGTCTACCATAGTGACCAAAGTTGGTATTCCATCCTTCGGTTCGAGCCTCCATAAAGGCATAACCTCAACATTGCCGAAAAAATCTATAGATTCTCCATTGACCACCCAGCCAGGCAAGGTGGCACCAAAACTGAGCATCTTCGAAAAGTATGAGCTGATCAAGAAAAGGAACCAAACCCCGACCAGCAGTACTTGCGTCCAGTTCTGGAAGAAGACGTCGACTACGCAACATAGGTTGCTATCTGCATTCAACACCAAGAAGGGCATAATGCATATGGCATTCCTCCAGGCACAGGTACCAGATCCCAAGGTGATCAATGACTATAAAAGGGCCACCTTTGAATTCCAGATGAAGGACATGCATTCGACCGACCAGATGGATCTGCACAAGCAGACAGGGGAAATGGTTTTCTATACATTGGCGCATGCTTCCACTTCTACGTCCAAATTGCAGGTGTCCCTGAACAATGTTCAAACACAATTGAAGCTAGAGAAGATATCGTCCTTCACCAAGGCCAACAGAATCAAGACTCTGGAGGAGCTTGTCCTCAAGATCGGTTACGATCCCTCAAACGTGAAAGCAGCTGAGGAAATGATAAAGAAGAAGAATGCTGACATTGCCTCCTTGAGGAAACAACTGAAGCTCCCGCCCACAGAGGACTCGCAGGCGAAGGAGATAGCAGAGAAAGAAGGAGAGAAAGATGAAATGCTCAAGCTGCTCATGGAGTAGAATGCACAGCTTAAAGAAATGGAAGCTGAGATGGAGAAATTATTAAAAGAGAAAGAACAACTGAAGCCAATGGAAGTCATTCCATTGAGTGCTATTCCAATTTCAGGAGTGAGCACAACGTCAGTGACAGAAATCCCATTCGCAACTCCATTGACATCTCAGGAGAAGACAACCGACCTGGCCAAGTCTATGGAAAAGATGAAACTGCAGGAAACAGAGATTAGCAAGCTAAAAAAGGAGATTGAGAATCTTCAGGAACTCAAATCTTCCTTTCAAACCAGCCTCTCCAAGGAAAAGCAGGTGAATGATCAACTCAAACAAGAGTTACAACAGCTCTAGAAGCAGACAGTGGCAGGAAAGACATTGACTGAGGTTAAAGAGAGTGTATGGACAGACATCACTAAGTCCATGAATGAGATATGGCCCATGATCCAGATCATGTTTGAGCAGAATGAATTGGTACAGAGAAGCAAATAGGCCATCGAGAAGATCAGAGTAGAATTGGGGGAGATGCCAACACAAGCAAACAAGATCATCAAGTTCCTGAACTCTAAGACTAGGGAAGAGCTGGAAGAGCTGAAAATTGAAGATAGGACATAGACCATCCTTGAGGTCAAAAGAGTTTTGACCAAGAGAGGATTAATGCTTCAGCTGGAAGAAAAGGTTCAGGCTATGGACCTAGGGGTACAAATATTCTTTAGTAAGATTGAAGCTCTCCAGAAGAAAGGTCTTCCTAGTATGAAGGTAATCAATGATAAATTGATGACTCTCCCAGATTACAAGAAGAGATTGGCTGATGTGTCTAAGGACAGTTCGAAGTTTGTAGGGATTCAAGGGAGCATCACCGACAAGGCATTTCTAGATTCCCTTCAGTGGGACATCAACATCCAACACGAGATTCGATACATTTTCCTCACCAAGCCTACATTTGCCAAGTATACGGAAATGGACAAAGTGTATCGAAGGCTACTCAAAGTCAACGTGCCCAGTCACATTCGATGGGAGGAACTCTGTGATCTGATCGAGTTGCAAATGAGTTGTCCCCAGTCCAGTCATTCATCCAGTCAGATGAGGTTGTGCAAAGGCTTCATCAACGGTCTACCCAGAAATCAACGTGCAGTTACACCACATCATCAAGCAATTCCTAGATTTATGCAATTTGTTAAGTTAGTTAGGCTAAAAATAGATTTAGCACGTCATGGTCATTAATGACAGGATCGTTTGTAATTTGAGTTATAAATACTTCATCTTTCGAAGTATTGGGGGTTGTTGATCTTCACACTCTGACGCTACCAGACTGTAATCTTTTTGAAGAGATCTTTCATTAATAAAGGAGGCACTTTTACAGGATTCTTGTGTGTACTCACTGGTGATGTTTTTCTCTCTAATTTAAATGTTATTCTCGCTTTGTTACCATACCGTTTTCTGAAATCTAATCTTTAAGAGTAACCAATGTTGCAGGATTTATCTCATATACCCTGTTTCTGACTCGAAAGATTTTAGTGTTTTATCCTCTGGTGTTTTCAATAAAGAAATTCTTAACTGCTTCTTTGTTGAAATTAGCTTTCTCATCTTTTCTATTGTTCATCATTTATGCTATTAAAGAATCCAATGATTATATTATCTCGCCCTGTGAAAGTTTTCCTTTGCGTTTCTGGTTCGGATTTCATATTTTATTAAAACACAGACCCCATAGTCCAATGGATGTGTAGACTGTCAACCAATTCGAAAAACACTTTGACAACAAAACCGACCTATTTCTTTACCTAGCCTAATATTTAAAATTGGAAACATAGCTAAATCATATAGAGAGATCCCTCTCTGAAGTTGGAAGGGCTAGATCCCAGCTTCAAAAGTGGTTGGATAAAGTTACCTTAGTAGATTTCTTCTGCTGTCAACCTCTAGGAAATTTACCAAGTGCTAACATAGTGGTGACCGTACTGGGGAAAACAGAACATAAAAATTTATAATTTCATGTTTTCTTTTCCCTAAAAAGAAAGTTTTGTTCCTGGAATATTGCAAATTTGAGAAGAAAGTAATGTTTAGTTGATTAAAATTTGTACATATTATTTTTGGACTCATAAAACTAAAAATTATATATATAAAAAATCAAAAAGAAATCTGGCTCCTAAGAAATTTTATACTCGATCTCATCCAGACCCAGAACCTGCGATAATGACAGATAGCCCAGAACAGTTACTCAGGAAAAAGACTATAGCTGAAGGCTCAGTGAGTCATACTCCCTTGCATAAGTCCCTTTCTTTTTTAGGGGAACCTGTTACCTTTCAAAACCCTGACCTTGACACCTTTTCACAACAAAGCCTGATTAGAACACGATCCGATAGTTTCGTGACTGGAATAATTTTCGACCCAACCATTTTACAACCTTGAACCCCTGAAGTTCTATCTCCCACTGCTAAACCGCAAATCACTCCCACAATGCTATCCAGTCCCTCCTCATCCTCGTCTTCAGTCACTACCTCACCGATCATCCAGTCTATTATCCCACCTCCTCCACACATCATGGAAACTCGATATGCTTCCTTGGTGTTGGTTGCACCTCTTCATGCCATGCCCCAAGACTATCAGACGAGACTTCCACAGTTCGATGCAACCGGACCTTTGAGCGCACAACAACACGTAGATAAAATGAATGATTATTATGATCTGCATGAAGTAGATGAAGCTGACGTTCAAATGAGATTGTTTGCCCAAAGTTTGACAGGTGACGTTAAAAAATGGTATAAAGGGTTGCGTGCCGCCTCACTCCTTGACCTTACCTCATTCCAAAGGAGTTTTCTAGACAGATGGGAGGTAAAGAAAAACCCTCTCCAAATTTTGTCAAAATATGAAAATATCAGAAGAAATCAAGGTGAGACAGTGCACGATTACCGCACTCACTTCAATAACCTGTACAATGCAATTCCAGCTGAAATCAAACCTCCACGGGGTTTGGCATTGATAAAATTCCCTTATGGTTTTGACACTGACATGTCATACCAACTAAGGGAAAGGAATTCCACCACCCTGGAAGACATGCAGAAAAGTGCAATAAGTGTGGAGGCCAACTTGCTGGCAAAAAGGGCACGTCAGAGGTCAAAGAGGAGAGTCACAATTAAAGAAGAACCTTCCACGTCGACCTCAGATTCCAAATTGGATTCTTTGGCCAGAGCAATGGAAAGAATGATGGAAAGACTTACTGTGTCAGACATAAATCCTCCAAGAGAAAACCCACCAACTCCTCAGGTTCGAAATCCTAACTTTAGGAGAAACCCTCCTCAAATCAGACAGAGAGATCCTAGGGATCAAAGAGAGTAGAGGGGTCCAGAGCAGCAGATCAGACCTCCTCTACAAGAAAATTATGCTGATGAAGGAGAGGAAGGGATCGAGGAACTGGAGGATACTCACATAAACCTCATGGGCATTCACGATAATGAATCTATTTTCCTTACCCAAGAAGAGCAAGAACTTTTTCTTCTCAATCAAACAAAAGTAAGTGAAGAAGCCAAAGATGCAGAACAATAGGCATTCGAAAATCCCAATTTGGAGGTACACCGACAGTATAATCTACAGAGTAAAAAGACAGAAGGGAGTTCCCCAAAAAAGACGATTGAAACAAAGAAGGTAGTCGAAACCAAGAAGGCCTCTGAGTCATCTTCCGAGAATATTCCTGAGAAGAGTATGACTGAAGTTCCTGCGAAGAAAAACCTTACTATTCTGAAAAGATCATCACAGCCCGAGGTTTCACCTATTAATCCACCAAGTACTTCTGGCCAGAAGAGTTTGGTGGACAAACCAGAATTGATGAGCCAAGGCAAAGCTCCTACTCCTTTCAGCCTTGAGGGGGAATTGGCCAAAGTAAAAATTCCCATCCCACTTTTTGAGTTGATGAACAAAAACGTTTATCGCTCACAGGTGATTAAAGCACTGACCATTGAACCTGACATAGGCACAAAGGCCTTAACCATTGGATCAACAAATCATTCAGATACTGTGAACCTTACTGATGATCAACCCAAACTTCTGTTCGGACCTGAAGTGGATGGCCGAGATGATAATGGTGATGTCGCTCCTTTTTACATTAGTCTAAACATACATGACCTGATTTTGCATAACGCTATGATGGATTCGGGTGCTTCCCACAATTTGATGCCGAAAGAAGGGATGGAGAAACTGGGACTGGAAGTCACTAGAGATTATAAAGATCTACATTCATTCGACTCCAGCAAAGTTAGATGTATTGGTTTGATCAAGGACCTATGTATCACCTTAGTTCAGATTCCTGCAAAGAGCATGGTAATGGATGTGGTAGTTGCAGACATCCCTCCGAAGTATGGAATGTTGCTTTCCCGATCTTGGGGGGCTAAGTTGAGAGGTACCCTGTAGCTAGATATGTCTTATGCCACTATCCCAGTTTTCGGGCAACAAAGAAGGCTATATAGAGAAACATTGATGAAGTACATGGTCAGTAGCCAAGAAAATCCACACAACTATCCTCTTTACTCCGCGCATTCAGACCTGGATTCTTTTATCTTGTACAATGATGGTGACACAGGAGGGCAAGACACTCAGCTAGGAGAAGATACATCTAGTCCAGACGAAGGCCAAGAAATCATTGAGGTAGAAAGGATGAAAAACGTGATAACTGAAGAATTACCAGCCGATTTCTGGAGCATGGATTTTGATGCAGTAGTAAGCAAAGAAGGAACTGGAGCAGGAGTTTGGCTGCACAATCACAGAAACAGGTATTCAGAAAACCATTCTTACAAATTAAATTTCCAATGCACAAACAATATTACCGAGTACGAAGCCTTGATGCTCGACCTGAAGCTTTTGAAAAGAGTTGGTGCTAAACAGATTATGGTAAGAGGTGATTCTGAGTTGATAATCAAGCAAATCAAAGGTGAGTATGCTGCGAAACACCCCCGTTTTAGAGCTTATAGGAATGTTGTTCTTGATGCCCTTAGATGTTTCACTGACGTTGACTTGCAGGTAATGCCGAGGGGACAAAACATTCTTGTGGACGGATTGGCTACATCAACAGCCACATGTAAGATTCATTTCCGCTCGACTCGCCCATACACTGTGGAGGTGAAATGCAGACCAACCGTTCCCGACAACATCAGGTACTGGCAAGTGTTTGGTAATGATGATCAAATCGAAGACTTTCTGCAGTGTAAAAACGATTTTGAATGTACAAATATAGATTTAGAGAACGAAGATGAAAATGTAAATAGATTAGATTTTGAAATAGATAGTGTAAATAGCGTAGATTCAGGAGAATTAGGCGATTATGAAATGGAGGCCGATGTTTTACATTTGAAAAACAATGTTTTGCCTAGGGGTCTAGTTCCTTTAGAGGACTTGTTTGATTTTAACGATGTAGCCAAAAAACCAAAAATCGAAGCCAATGGACAAGAAGTAGAAGACTGTAATATAGGGACTGAAGAGAAACCCAGGATAGTCAAACTGTCTAAATCATTACCCCCAGAGAAAAAACTCAAATACATTGAGCTGTTCAAAGAATATTCGGATGTCTTTGCCTGGGGTTATGAGGATTTGAAAGCTTATAATAACAACATCATACAACATAGGATTCCAATAAAAGAAGACCAAAAACTGTTCAGATAGAAACTTAGGAGGATAAATCCCAAGTTGCTCCCTCTAATAGAAAAGGAAATAAAAAAAATGTACGATGCCAAAATCATAGTCCCGTTGCGTTTTTCCAAATGGGTCTCTAATTTGGTCCCGACACATAAGAAATCGGGGGAAATCAGACTTTGTATAGATTTCCGAAATCTGAATAAAGTCTCCCTGAAGGATAATTACCCCTTGCCAAAAATGGATCACATCCTTTAAAGGGTAGTCGGATCCAGTCGAATATCTTTGCTGGACGGTTTCTCGGGCTATAATCAGGTCCTCGTCCACCCAGATGACCAAGACAAAACCGCTTTCACCACACCATGGGGCACTTTCATGTATGTGAAAATGCCTTTTGGTTTGATGAACGCTGGAGCCACTTTCCAGAGAGCGATGGATATCGCTTTTGTGGAAGAATCGGGTAAGTTTATTGTCGTCTATTTGGATGACGTAACCGTGTTTTCCCGATCTGATGACGAACACCTGCGACACCTCAGACGAGTCTTCGAGAAATGTAGAAGGTTTGGGATTTCTTTAAATCCTAAGAAAAGCCTTTTTGGGCTAGAGGAAGGCAAACTGCTAGGACACATCATCTCCAAGGATGGAATCAAAATAGACCCCAGCAGAATCGAGGCCATACAAAAATTAGAACACCCAAGAAACCTTAAAGAACTACAATGTTTTATCGGGAGAATAAACTTTCTACGAAGATTCATTCCCAATCTGGCCGAGCTCCTTAGAAACATTACAAATATGCTAAAAAAGGATGTGAAAATAAAATGGGACTCTGAGTCCAGACAGTCTTTTGAACAAGTCAAACGAGCACTCACAGAGGCCCCTGTCTTAATCAGTCCTGATTTTACCAAAGATTTCTATCTTTTTTCTTTCGCTTCCGAACATACTATAGTATCGGTATTACTACAAAAGAACAGTGAAGGGTATGAACAACCCATAGCTTTCTTTAGTAAAGCATTGAGAGACGCTGCTCTGAATTACAAGATAATGGAGAAACAAGATTTTGCCTTGGTGAAAGCTATAAAAGATTTTAGGGTCTACATTCTCCATTCTCATACCATTGCATATGTTTCGAATGCGGTAGTGAAAGACATTTTGACCCAGGACAACCCGGATGGGAGAAGGAGAAAATGGATTGCTGTCATTTTAGAATACGATATAGAGATTAAGCCTACAAAACTAATCAAGGGTCAAGGCCTAGCAAAATTAATGGCTGAATCAAATTTCCATGCTCTTGACATTAATTTTTTAGCTGCAGCAGATGAACAGGGCGAGATGGCGACTCCAAGTGTGAGAGAGGTATTTCTCAACTCTCCATGATACGCAGACCTTATATTCATTTTGCAAAATTTACAAGCTCCCCCTAGTTTGACTAAGACTAAAGCTAGATTTTTAAAGTTGAAAGCCTTAAAATTATGTATTCTAAAAGGCAATTTGTATTGGAAAGATCCTGGAGGCATTATGTTAAACTGTTTATTGAAAGATGAAGCTGACAACATGTTACAAGAATTTCATGCAGGAGAATGTGGTGGCCATATGAACTGGAAGGTCACAGCCAACAAAATACTCAGAGCTGGATTCTATTGACCCACCGTATTCGCCGATGTACATCATAAAGTGACCGCATGTCATCAATGTCAATTGTTTGAAGGAAAAAGGAAACTCCTCCCTCTACCTCTGAAACCGATCTCAGTTGAAGCCCCTTTCCAGCATTAGGGACTGGACTTCATTGGAGAAATACACCCCCCTTCTTCAGGCCAACACAAGTGGATTCTCACTGCCACCGATTATTTTACCAAATGGATCGATGCAGTACCAAGTAGGCAAGCCACTGACTCTGTAATTATCAAATTCCTTGAAAATAATATTTTGTCTCGCTTTGGATGTCCTAGAAATATTATAACTGATAATGCAGCTGCTTTCCGGTTGAAGAAGCTCATAGATTTATGCAACCAGTATCACATTGGTTTGGGGCATTCCACAGCTTACTACCCTTAGGGGAATGGGCTGACGGAATCTTCAAACAAAACCTTGGTAAATATCATCAAGAAAACGTTGTAGGAAAACAAGAAATCGTGGCATAACAAGTTGGTGTTCACGTTATGGGATGACAAACTGACCACCAAAAGGTCAATTGGTATGTCAACATACCAGCTGGTCTATGGCACAGAGGCAACTTTCCCCACTTCTTTAGGAGTCCCTGTCATGAAGTTGCTTCAAGATGTACAAGCCAAGCCAAATGACTCTCAGAGAAGGATCAACCAGATGATCCATTTACAACAGTCTAGGGAAGAAGTTTTCAATAAGACTCAGGTAATCCAAGAAAACATCAAGAAGATCTTTGAAAAACGAACCAAGGAAGATGATTTTGAGCTAGGAGATTTGGTGTTGAGGTGGGACGCCAGAAATGAAGACAAGAGAAAGCATGGAAAATTTGACAGTCTGTGGAGAGGACCATACATGATCCAAGCATTCAAGGGGAACAACGCCTTCTTACTGAACAACGTTGATGGGACAGATCTTCCAGGAGGACCTGTAAATGGCAGAACGCTGAAACATTATGTACCACCTCAATAGAGATTCGAGTTTTCACTCTAGATTGTACATACCATTTTTATTTTTATTTTTTGCCTGCATTTTCTGAGTGAAGAACATTAGTCAGTTGGTTGAAGCCCGAGGAGAAGGCCCTAAGTTGCTGACCACTGTTCTTTCAATGTTTTGAGAATAAAGCTAATCAATCAACGAAGGCTACTAGGCAGAAGTTTTCAGAATGGCAGGAAACAAGATTCTTGGCACTTCACAGGGCAATTACCATCCCCAGGTGGAGTCGTTGTTATCACCCTATAAGTTATAGGATCATCTGGTGACTGGGATATTATCTGTCTCTAGTGTTTTTGTTGACAAATGATTTTTCATTCTGCAAATAATTTGAAAAGAAAAAAAAAGAAAAGAAAAGAAAAGAAAAAGAAAGAAAAGAAAAGAAAGAAGAAAGAAAGAAAAAAAGAGGGCATAAAAGAATTGCAATAAAAGCCCCCATGCAATAATAGTAACTTGGTCCATACCTTTCAAGCATGGCCAAGTTCTTTTTAAATTTATGTTGATAGGGTAGTGAATGAGTTTGGCTAAACAGTTTAATCTTAGCCAAAGTGTCTAGGTTAGATTAGTGAATAAATCTGGCCAGACTGTCTAATCTTGGTCAGATAGCCCCAGGGTAGAATAAATTCTTAACCCAACAGTCTAATCTGGATTAACAGTCATAGGAAACTAGGTTAGAACATAGGCTAGTTGCATTGTTGCTTCGTTTTAATAAAACCAACTTGATGTAAATATTGCACCATGTTTCAGATGCTTAAAAGATAGTTTGGTCAAGCCCCATGGTGGTGTCTACTTGAAAAACCTTGGAAAAACCCATAAAATGCATTTATCCGAAGTTTCCCCCGGTGCATGTGTTTTCCGCTCCTCACTTATGCTCCAATCATGTATCAAGGGTCCAGATGATCACGCCCAGATCTACGGTGGACAGATCATTCCGGACCCCCCCGAACGTTCTACCTTTAACGGAGGGGGGGGGGGTACGGAATCGCTGATAAGACCCGCGCGCATCTGGACGGCCCAGGATCGAGCGCGCAGATCTACGATCAACATTGGATTTCGGACCCCCCCATCCAATCTGCCTTTAATGGAGGGGGGGGTCCGGAATGTGTCATAAACAGAGCGTATAGATCTGTGGCTCAGGATCAGGCGCGCAAATCAACGACCCAAAATGTATTTCGGACCCCCCCCACTGATCTGCCTTTAACTGAGGGGGGGGAGTCCAGAATGGTATTCCTCCTACGACGAGTCCCTCTTTAGATGTGGCAGCGATCCAATGGCCCCAGGTCCCATCATTTCCTACTGTCTGACCTGCCATCATCACCCCTGGGCGTCACTTTCCACCTTTCCCGAAATGGTCATGTCCCATAACTGTTGTCAGTCCTTCCCCCCCATTCGTTCGTGGAAATCCCCCTCA
Organism: Picea engelmannii; assembly: GCA_009831015.1. Taxonomy (NCBI): domain Eukaryota; kingdom Viridiplantae; phylum Streptophyta; class Pinopsida; order Pinales; family Pinaceae; genus Picea; species Picea engelmannii. The sequence goes on from ML782161.1 coordinate 374,791, forward strand.
CTATGAATTTTACCTCCAATCGATAGCCGCCACGTCACCCATCTGTATCCTTCAGCCTCCATCACCCGCCATCTCACCCTCAAAATGATCCGTTGGCCATTTATTACTGGATAACCTATCCGTTATCCAGCTGGCCTGTCTCCCGCGCCCAACCGACCCTCATTTACTTAAAACTATCGTTATTCTCCTTACTTTCGCTACTCACCCATCGCACCAGAGAAATTCACCGTTTACTCCTCCATTACAGTCAGTTGCCCTCATCCACAGTCAGTCGCCCCCACTAACGTTGTGTTTTATTGCAGGTACTCTTGTAGAAATGGCGCCAAAATCCAAACAAGCAGAAGGAGAGGAGAATCGGTTTCTCCCGCCCCCTGTCGACCTGGACAGGATCCCACTGGTCGACAAAGACTGATTAATCACAGATACAAAATGCGATTTTGACTTCTCAGACCTTCAGTCGTGGCTCAGGGAAGTTTTCCTGGACCAGAGTGATGAAATTGGACTCTGGGAGTCCAATTTACCCCTCTACCTCTTCCCTCAGATCCACCATTTTCCCGATTTTTCTCTCAAGTGTCAAGCCCATTATATTCCCGAGCAAAGAGCCGTCGTCTCCTCATCCAGAGAGATCCTGTTCCTCATCACGCCCGAATCCATAGACCAGATGATGAAAATTCCCCGAGCCGACTCTGCGTCACCTTTCGACCTGGAAATTCTTACAGAATTATACCAGAAAATGACATTCCCCCAAAGAGCTCAAATATTCGAGCTTTTCCTTCCCCCATCCACTCAATTTCCCTCCACAAATCCTCCTTACTCGTCTTCCATGTTCTCAACTAAAGGAAACTAGGTCATCTCATCCCTTTGTGCTTTATTAGGATACTATTCTGATCAGTAGGTAGATGAACCCATTCTGGGTTTTCTATCCATCTTCTCCACCGATGAAAAGCCCACCACCCAGTTTGACTTCAACACCTTCTTGGCAGACAATATTCACGAACAGCTCGTGAATTTCGGCACGAAAGGCATGTTCAGATACTCATCGATACTAGCCTACTTGTTCGTCTTCTTCCAGGCGGATAAATTTAGCTTTTCCATGCAGAAGATGAATGGAGATGGTAGACCTCAGGCAGTCACAACATGGACCTCCTTGCTCAAGCACAACTCCACTGATTTCAATTTCAAGGAGTTCATCGACCAATTCTACCACCCTGTGGTAAGTATGCTAAGCGACAGGCCCGAGCCTCGGGTAAACGATGAAGTTCAGAGGATGTTGCACCTCTCGGATAACACAAAGACGGGTGATTGGTATTTATACCAGGATCACACAGAGATCAGAGTATACGGGTGCGAGTTGGCATCGTATAAGCTGCCCAAGTATCTGCCTGTTAGGATTTTTTCTTTGGAATATATAAGGTAGATTATAAATTTCGATGATATCCACTTTGTGTCATTGAAGAAAAAGCAACAACTCAGAATCAAGGGGCAGATTGGCTCCTTCATATGCAACAATCGGGGAGACGGGGAAGAAGCAGACAAGATGCTAAGGGAGATGAAATTCTTCATGAGTTTCCCATGGAATTATGATCCATGTGGGATCATCTCAGAAATGAGGGTGAAGAACAAAAACATCCCATATGTTCATGTGTCCAGGCCCGAAGTTGAGAAGTTCGCAAATCAGACAGCCTGGGAGCCTAACACATTGATCGAAGTAGAACAGCAGGACCCCCCGGCCACTGTGTCACAAACGACCACTCCACAGGTCCCTAAAGAGAAGAGGCCGAGGCAGGATTTATCTTCGCCTGTCACTGAGGTATCTTCCGAGGAATTCCAGCTGCATACCAAGAGGCCTAAGACTGTTGCAGCGCCTGGCCCGACCGGGGAAAAAGAAGCCCCGTCTACCACAGTGACCAAAGTTGGTATTCCATCCTTCGGTTCGAGCCTCCATAAAGGCATAACCTCAACATTGCCGAAAAAATCTACAGATTCTCCATTGACCACCCAGCCAGGCAAGGTGGCACCAAAACTGAGCATCTTTGAAAAGTATGAGCTGATCAAGAAAAGTAACCAGACCCTGACCAACAGTACTTGCGCCTAGTTCTGGAAGCAGACGTCGACCACGCAACATAGGTTGCTATCTGCATTCGACACCGAGAAGGGAAGAATGCATATGGCATTCCTCCAGACACAGGTTTCAGATCCCAAGGTGATCACTGACTGTAAAAGGGCCAGCTTCGAATTCCAGATGAAGGAGGTGCATCCGACCGACCAGATGGATCTGCACAAGCAGACAGGGGAAATTTTTTTCTATACATTGGCGCATGCTTCCACTTATGCATCCAAATTGCAGGTGTCCCTGAACAATGTTCAAACACAATTGAAGCTAGAGAAGATATCGTCCTTCGCCAAGGACAATAGAATCAAGACTCTGGAGGAGCTAGTCCTCAAGATCGGTTACGATCCCTCAAACGTGAAAGCAGCTGAGGAAATGATAAAGAAGAAGAATGCTGACATTGCCTCCTTGAGGAAACAACTGAAGCTCCCGCCCACAGAGGACTCGCAGGCGAAGGAGATAGCAGAGAAAGAAGGAGAGAAAGATGAAATGCTCAAGCTTCTCATGGAGCAGAATGCACAGCTTAAAGAAATGGAAGCTGAGATGGAGAAATTATTAAAAGAGAAAGAACAACTAAAGCCAATGGAAGTCATTCCATTGAGTGCTATTCCAATTTCAGGAGTGAGCAGAGAGTCAGTGACAAAAATCCCATCCGCAACTCCATTGACATCCCAAGAGAAGACAACCGACCTGGCCAAGTCTATGGAAAAGATGAACCTGCAGGAAACAGAGATCAACAGGCTAAAAAAGGAGATTGAGAATCTTCAGGAACTCAAATATTCCTTTCAAACCAGCCTCTCCAAGGAAAATCAGGTGACCGATCAGCTCAAACAGGAGTTACAACAGCTTCGGAAGCAGACAGTGGCAGGAAAGACATTGGTCGAGGTTAAAGAGAGTGTATGGACAAACATCACTAAGTCCATGAATGAGATATGACCCATGATCCAGATCATGTTTGAGCAGAATGAATTGGTACAGAGAAACAAACAGGCCATCGAGAAGATCATATTAGAATTGGGGGAGATGCCAACACAGGCAAACGAGATCATCAAGTTCCTAAACTCTAAGACCAGGGAAGAGTTGGAAGAGCTGAAAATTGAAGACAGGACAGAGACCATCCTTGAGGTCAAAAGAGTTTTCACCAAGAGAGGATTAATGCTTCAGCTGGAAGAAAAGGGTCAGGCCATGGACCTAGGGGTACAAAGATTCTTTAGTAAGATTGAATCTCTCCAGAAGAAAGGTCTTCCTGGTCTGAAGGTAATCAACGATAAATTGATGACTCTCCCAGATTACAAGAAGAGATTGGCTGATGTGTCTAAGGACAGTTCGAAGTTTGCAGGGATTCAAGGGAGCATCATCGGCAAGGAATTTCTAGATGCCCTTCAGTGGGACATTGACATCCAACACAAGATTCGATACATTTTCCTCACCAAGCCTACATTTGCCAAGTATATGGAAATGGACGAAGTGTATCGAAGGCTACTCAAAGTCAACGTGTCTAGTCACATTCGATGGGAGGAACTCTGTGATCTGATCGAGTAGCAAATGAGTTGTTCCCAGTCCAGTCATTCTTCCAGTCAGATGAGGTCATGCAAAGGCTTCATCAATGGTCTACCCAGAAATCAGCGTGCACTTACACCACATCATCAAGCAATTCCTAGATTTATGCAATTTGTTAAGTTAGTTAGGTGAAAAATAGATTTAGCACGTCCTGGTCATTAATGACATGATCGTTTGTAATTTGAGTTATAAATACTTCATCTTTTGAAGTATTGGGGGTTGTTGATCTTCACACCCTGACGCTACCAGACTGTAATCTTTTTGAAGAGATCTTCCATTAATAAAAGGAGGCACTTTTACAGGATTCTTGCGTGTACTCACTGGTGATGTTTTTCTCTCTAAGTTAAATGTTATTCTCGCTTTGTTACCATACCGTTTTCTGAAATCTAATCTTTAAGAGTAACGAATGTTGCAGGATTTATCTCGTATACCCTATTTCTGACTCGAAAGATTTTAGTGTTTTATCCTATGGTGTTTTCAATAAAGAAATTCTTAACTGCTTCTTTGTTGAAATTATCTTTCTCATCTTTTCTGTTGTTCATCATTTATGCTATTAAAGAATCCAGTGTTTATATTATCTCGCCCTGTGAAAGTTTTCCTTTGCGTTTCTGGTTCGGATTTCATATTTTATTAAAACACTGACCCCATAGCCCAATGGATGTGTAGACTGTCTCAACCAATTCGAAAAACACTTTGACAACAAAACCGACCTATTTCTTTACCTAGCCTAATATTTAAAATTGGAAACATAGCTAAATCATATAGAGAGATCCCTCTTTGAAGTTGGAAGGGCTAGATCCCAGCTTCAAAAGTGGTTGGATAAAGTTACCTTAGTAGATTTCTTCTGCTGTTAACCTCTAGGAAATTTACCAAGTGCTAACATAAATTTTGGACACAAGGCAATCAATTGTAGAATCAATCAAAGGAATAACTACACAAGCTACATGAATGGTGAAAATAGTAGATATGGAAATGTCTGTAGACCTGTCAAAAGAAATTGTAATCCATTTGACCCATTAAAGGATTAAAATATTGTATGTTACAAGTGCAATAATCTTGGTCACAAAGCACGAGATTGCAGAGAGATGAAGGAAGATAATCGTATGCCAAATGTTTGTATACCAATTACAACATGGAAAAGGAAATAAATTCCACACAATGGAAATTGTCGAATAACATTGGTCGCTAAAGAATGCAAAGAAGAAGATGCATGGTTCATAGATAGTGGGTGCTCATCTCATATGACCAGAGATCAAAGAAAATTTGTCAGCTTGAAGAAAAAGGGTGGAAATGTTGCATTTGGAGATGACTCATCTACCAAAATACTTGGAAAAGGATCTGTAAAGCTTGGAAGTGAAAATGTAAAAGCAGGAAAAGTCCTATTGTTTGAAGATTTGAAGCATAATCTCCTCAGTGTCAACAAAATATGTGATCAAGGATACACTCTTACGTTTGACTTCCGAAAATGTAAAATCAGAGAAAATAACTCAAGAAGATTGGTTGCAACAACAAGAAGAAGACCGAACTACATATTCATTGTAGACATGAAGAAGAGAGAAAAGACAGAAGCCACACAAAAGGATTCCAAGGAAGAAAAAGTCCCAAAGACAAAAAATAAGGATGAAGTATTATTGAGTGCCACATGTTCAGGGGGAGCAGCCCCAAAGAAGAGAGTTACCTTTTTCCATTAAACTCAGGGGGAGAAGCCCTATCCTTTGCCATTGATGTCAAAGGGGGAGATAAATTGGGATCATGATGACAGGGGGAGCATGAGTGTTGCCATCAATGACAACAACCAATCTTCCAACAGGTCACATGCAACATATTCAACAGGTTTTGAGCACTCTGCGACAATACAAGCTATATGCCAACTTGGAAAAATGTTCCTTTGGCATGAACATGGTCCAATACTTGGGCTACATTGTTGATGACCATGGGGTACATGTGGATCCATCTAAGATCCAAGTCATCCATGATTGGTCAGCCCCAACCACACTAACCGAGCTTCAAAGATTTTTGGGACTTGCCAAATTCTACCGACGGTTCATGTTGGGATTCTCTCATATTGCATGGGCTCTCAGCCAAGTGACCAAGGGTAGTGGCAAGGAAAATTTTGCGTGGGGGAAGGCACAACAACGAGCATTTGATGATATGAAGCATCGCTTGTGCTCAACTCTAGTACTCTCCTTACCTGATCTGCAACAACCATTCGAGATTAAGACTGATGCATCTGACTATGCTGTAGGAGCAGTTCTCACTCAACACGATCATCTGGTAGCATACCATAATGAGACACTCTCAGATATTGTCCGAAAATACCCCACCTATGACAAGAAAATGTATTCCATTGTACAAGCTTGTCGTCAATGGAAACACTACATTCTAGGAAAGGAGACAATCATCCACACTGATCACAAGCCTCTGCAGTTCATACAAACACAGGGGAAGTTGCAGAACGACCACCATCAGAAGTGGTCCACATACCTACAGTAGTTCGATCTCAACATCAAGTATAAGACGAGGAGCACAAATCATATCGTTGATTGCCTCAATTGACCTCTCGTGGCTGCACTCACCATCGTGCTCCATTCTTGTGGGCATGAGGCATCTGAGTGGCCCCAACTTTATCAGCAAGATCCTAACTTCACCACCACCTATCATATCTTGGGTACATGTGCGAATGTCACTTCTTTTCACATTCAGGACAGACTATTATGCAATCTGGGCCACCTATGTGTTCCTGCAAGAGATCATGCAAAGCTAATTTGGGAGGCTCACTACAATTGGATGGCAGGACATTTTGGCGTGGAGAAAAACGTGGTTGTTCTACAAAAACATTTTAATAGGCCAAAAATTTGATAGGACACCATCAAGTATATCATATATTGCATTGCATGTGCCATTTCCAAGTCATCCATCAAAAAGCAAGGCTTGTACACCCGTCTTCCTACTCCCGAGAGGCCTTGGGAATCCATCTTGATGGATTACATGTTTGGCCTTTCATCCACCAAGCAAGGCAATGATTGCGTATTTGTGGTGGTTGATCGGTTTTCAAATGTGGCCATTCTCACAGCCTGCAAGAAGAGCATCACAATGACATATACTGCCAAGCTCTTCTTCGAATGAGTATGGGTCCATTTTTGGATACCATATACCATCATCTCTGATTGGGACATCAGGTTCCTCAACACATTTTGGTCGAGTCTCTAGTCACTGTTTGACACCAAGCTCACTAAATCCATTGCCTTTGACCCTCAAACCGATGACCAGATAGAGGTCGTCAATCAGATGATTGTGCACATCCTGAGCATGTATAACTCTAAGCATCCATGTACATGGGATGAGAGGTTTCCCTATGTTCAACACAACTACAAAAGGGCTCTCCATAGCTCCACCAACCATAGCCCATTTCAGGTGGGGCTGGGATTCTAATCCTTGGGTCCTGTTGGAGCCGCCCCTATTTTTTCCACCTCGCACAATTCCACTTATACTGATTCTTAAAATATGAAGTTGTTTTCTTTCCCTTTTCCTTCAAAAGCCATAAGACTCTGGAAAAAGCTTTTTGTTACCTAAATAAATAATGCTTTGTCACTTACAAAAAAAGCCCGTTTTTTCGCAAGTAGGTTTATCCTTAAGATTTTTYAAGCTTCGTAATCTCGCAAGCCGGACACCTCGTTCCTTGAAATCACAAGTCYCGARCYGCGAGGAGTAYGAGCTCGGMTTTAATTYTCGTCCAAGGMAAKATTARCGTAAKAMCTTCAACCCTTGATTATGACATCCTCGGGGTTTCACGCTTCGGCATTTCTCGACCCTAAATTTGCGTTTTCACTACCCCGAGAGCCGAGAACGCAATAGTTTTTTAATAACCACGGTTGAGAACCGAGAGTAAAACAACTAATTATAGTCAAACTTGGTTCTCGACACATCGCCTCTGAGCTTTCCCTTTCGTAAGGTTAAAAGATCCGAGGCTCCGACCCGCGAGGTCGCGACATAATCTTATTAAGCCTTGATCATCACTGCATCGCGATTTCGCGACTCGGCGGATCATTCTCCTAAAAACTTAT
>ML782161.1:399817-414965 GCA_009831015.1 Picea engelmannii
AATTTAACTGTTCCTCAATGACTTTACCCAGAGTAATTCAACCTAATATTCAACTCGGGATATCCGATCAAACTAATATCGCGTTAAATCTTTTCAGTACGACCCTTAGAACTGCTAATACCCGAGAAGAATTAGAACGTTCACGGATGGCCATTGAACAAGATATTGCAACCCAGGAACAGTTGGAAGCCAGACAACGCGAACGCAGGAATCTTCATTAGCTTCCCACACCGAAGGTTAGTGAAATCTTCTATCAACTATTACCATACTTTCGGATGCCTTGACACTGTACTTTAAGCCTTAGTACAGACTCAGGAACAACAGGTCCCATTGATGTTGCACTACTTTTTGCAACCACATAGACATAATATTCCCATGTTCAGTCTGAGGCCAACAAAGCCACCGGATTCGTTGAGATGATTCAACACATCCACCAACAGGTCCATGAGATTTTGCAGAAAGCCAATGCTAAGTACAAGAAACACCATGATCAACACTGGGTACCGCACAAGTTTCAAGTGGGAGATAAGATCTGGCTACATTGTAGAAAGAATGCCTTACACGACCCCATCATAAGCTCTGTCCACTTCTCTATGGGCCTTACAATGTCACCAAGGTTGTGGGAGACAATGTTTTTGAGCTCAACACTCCACCCTTCCTTGGATTGCACCCAATGTTCATTGTGGACCTCCTCCAACCATATTTTCCACCATTATTGGACACCTTAAAGATCATAGAACAATTGACACCAACAGAGGTAAACCCTGACTACATGGAATATGCATCCACTGATCAGATAGTGGATATACAGGTCAAGGGCACTCGTCAGCAGAGGATCCAACTTTATCAGGTTGTCAAGGCAGGGCAGGTCCTGCACCAAGGAAAATGGCTCACCCAGGGCCAAATTGAACATAAATTTCCTCACCTGATGGGGGCACTCAATGCAATGGAGACCATTGATTCCTAAGGGGGGAGGACTGATCCAAGTTGATATTGGTGGCCACCCACCTATTCCAACTGGCTCCTATTGACAGTTTTAGTTCAACACGTTCTTTTGTAATTCTTTGTAATTGTGGGTTACACACTTTTGGGGATGTTTGAAGCCCTACAAAGCTGCCAGGTGGAGATTGGTGGACGCCCACCTAATCCAATTGGCTTATTTTGGAAGTTTTCATGTCAGTACATCTTTTTGTACTTCTAGGGCCGTTTTGGGGCCCTAAATAATATTTTTTTGGCTTGCCACACTCAAATGGTAGACATAGTCAAATTTTGACAACATAATGTGTAGTTCTCGAAAAGACCTTTCCAATGGGCTATCATGCGCCTAAAACGGAGGTCGTATGCAAAATTTGCAACCATGGGAAGTTGAGGTACCAACTTACCCATCGAGGCCCACATAACTTTTGGTGTTTCATCTCCTAAGGCTAAGTTTTTGGATGTCTAGGGTTTTGACATTCATGAGTAATCATGAGATATCCTCTCCTCTCGTGTGTTATCTCACATTACATTGGTTGTGTGGGTCGTTCTACAAAATCATATAAGTCTCAACGTACCATGATCATTATGCCAATGGGGGCAACCACGAGGGAGTGATGTCTCCTACTAACATAATGGTTGATTGGTTGTGGGGTTAGTATGCTTGCTTGTTGGACCTTCCCCTCCTCTTACGTGGGATGTGTTGTGCATGTGTGTGAAACAACAATCAAATATGCACATCTTGGGGCATCTTAGAATAACTTTTACAACTATAAAATCCCCTCTTCTCTTATGTGTTATCCACATTACATCAGTTGTGTGGGATATCCACATCAACATATAAGTCTGAACATAACATTATCCTTATGCCAATGGATGCAACCAAAAAGGAGTGGTGTCTCCTAATAGCATAATGGTTGATTGGTTGTTGGGTGAGTATTTTTTCTTTCTCATCTTTCCCCTCCTCTTATGTGGGACATGTTGTGGGGTGAGTATGCTTTCTTTCTCAGCCTTCCCCTCCTCTTATGTGGGACATGTTGTGTGGGTGTGGGTGTGTGAAACAATCGTCAGATAAAACTATCCCGTTGAACCTTGAAAAATCTTCTATGACAATTAAATATTCTATCATTATGTGTGTTCTCTCACATCACATTAGTTGTGTGCGTTGGTCTACAACAACATATAAGCCCCAACATACCACAATTTATATATCAATGGGGAAAATACAAGGGAGTGTTGTCTCCTACAAATATAATGGTTGATAGGTTGCAGAGAGAGTATATTTATTTGCTTGAATTTCCCCTTATCTTATGTGTTGTGTGTTGTGTGTTGTGTGAGTTCGTGTGTGTGAAATAATATTAAGATATGCCTATATTATGGCATCTTGGAATAACTTCTACAACTGTAAAATATTCCCTCCTCTAATTTAATATTTATGTATAATCTTAATATAAATGTGCTTTTTATTCTTATTTATTAAAATTTAATACTCAACCGAAATAATAATAAAAAAAAAGAGACTCTATAAGGGAAAAAATCTCCTTGTAAAATTGCATGTTTGACATTGAACTTAAGTTGTAATATATAGTATTATTTTATTTTTTTGATTAATTTATTTTATAAAATTTAATATTATGTAACATCAATTGTTTACACAATTTTGTTGCTTTTAGTAGAAAACATTTTTACCAAATAATTAACAATCAACTTATTAGAAAAAGCACATAATAAAAATAATTTATCATTCTCTAAATTAAATTTAAATTCTTTTATAATAATAATAATAATCTAATTTTAAAGTTAAGATCAAAACCAAACTATTTGTGGAACAAGTGACCCCTTCACATAACTATTTGACTATTACAATGAAAATGTCTCTACCCTACCCTACCCCTTTGAATTTAAACTTATAACCTTTAAAAAAAACACACAAATTCTTAAATTATATAACAAATAAAAATATAAAAAAACATATTCTTAAATATATAAGAACCAAAAAAATATAAAAAAACTATTAAAAAGATAGATACAATGCATCTAATATATACTTTCCACATACAATGTATCTGCTTCCACAAGTGAGACACCTTATCTGATATATATAAAGTATATTGCTATGAAGCTTCCGAATCTTTTTTATTCTATTATTTATTTATTACAGTTTTTACCCAAAGTTCATTTAGAAACTTCAAGAAAGATGCAATTATTATTTAAAATTGTTCAATATTCTTATTTCTTTGTATCTAAGCTTTACGAGGAAGATTTCCTTTATTATATCATTCGCCTCTTAAGCCCCACGAAAGCTACGTCTCTAGTAAAGTAGTAATGTAAAGGTGTATAATTTTAATATATATATTTTAATATGAATGAGTAGGTATTGGTAAGTTGTGTGGACAAATTATTAGTGTGTGTCATTATTATACCTGTCGATAGGTATGGTATATAGCTTTGAGTTAGACTTGATTTTCTATTAGTTTATGGTTGACCATAAAATATACACCCCTTTATCCAAAGTTTTAAAAAATATTTATTTATTTTAAATTTTAAATTTTAAATTTCATTTATGTGATATCTTATTGGCCAAAAACTTTGAAGTCTTATTGCTGCCTTCACTTCCCCCAATGTTATTGTAATAAATATTTCTTGTTTTTTTATATATATTGTCAAAAGTTGGGGGCCCATCTTGTTAAATAAATATGGTTGTTCTCATGGGTACCTTTTTCTAGACACATTTAAATAAAATAAAATAATATTTTGTATGTAGGATTTAAATGGATGACAATTGTACTTTTTCTTTCACAATTACTTGAGTGTTAAAGTTAAAATAAAATAATATAATATTTTGTACAATTCAAAGTTGATGGTATTTGTATTTTTTTTTCACAATTTTTTTAAGGGTTAAACTTAAATATAAGTTTTATTTTTATATTACAAATTTTGAGTGTTAACCTTAAATATAAGTTTGAGCGTTTTACAATGTATATCTAAATGTTTTATGAAATTGGGTTTTTTTAGATCATTCAAAATAATGTGAAGGGATATTGGTTATTATACCCGTCGCTTGCCGTGGTATATAGTATTGGATATCCTATTGATAGTCTATTAGCTAAGGTTTGACCAAAATAATTTTGAGCATTTTTAAAGGTATAACATTACAATTTGATTTTTCAATTTTTTTTAATTATTTTAAAACATTTTTCTAAATTGTGATTGGTTGTTCAAATGCATCTCTTATTGCCTACTGGTAAGGACTTCATCGGCAGGTATAAGTTGCCATGCAGTCTTGTTTATTATACTTGTCGATATGCATGGTATATAGTGTTGAGTTAGGTTTGACTTTCTATTAGTTCATGGTTGACCATAAAATATACACCCCTTTATCTAAAGTTTTAAAAAATAATGATTAATTTTAAATTTTAAATTTCATTTATCTGATATCTTATTGGCCAAAAACTTTCAAGTCTTATTGCTGCCTTCACTTCCCCCAATGTTATTGTAATAAATATTTCTGCCATCTAGTCATTTCATGCCTACTCCTGCTCTCCCTATCTCCTTAAACAATACTTTAATTATTATATTTGGCAGGTATATGCTACCTAGTAACCTTGTTTATTACAGTTTTTACCCAAAGTTCATTTAGAAACTTCATGAAAGATGCAATTATTATTTAAAATTGTTCAATATTCATTTTTCTTTGCATGTGAGCTTTAAGAGGAAGATTTCCTTTATCTATATCATTCGCCTCTTAAGCCCCACGAAAGCTACATCTCTAGTAAAGTAGTAATGTAAAGGTGTATAATTTGAATATATATATTTTAATATGAATGAGTAGGTATTGGTAAGTTGTGTGGACCAATTATTATTGTGTGTCATTATGTTGGATTGATTTTACGATCATGTTAGAGAAGAGGTTGGAGAAAAATGAAGAAAGAGGATAGAAGAAATAGAGTCGGGTTGAGTAGAATCAGGTAGAGTCAACACTTGGTTCTCCAAGTTATGATTGAGTTTTGTGTAGAGTCTGTTTAACCACTCCTTAGCTATGCTACTAAAGTAAAATTACATTCATGTTGATTGAGAATTGAGTACATGTGGCGAAGGATAGGAAGACCCGGGCTTTGGTGATGGAGGTGCTACAACAAGGTTCATGTATACTTGATGTCATATTTTGAAATCAATAATATAGATGTTTCTCCCCCATCCCCAACCCAATTCTTGTGCATTTTTAAAATCTTATTATGAACGAACAATAGAATTAGTATGAGATTGATTAGGTTGAAGATCAACTAGGGTTTTATGTTTTGCAATTTCTATTGTCCATTTGAATTGCCAAGTTGGAAATAAGAAAGGTCATGTTCACTTGATTGTATATAGGTTTACAAAATATTCTAGTGTTGGAATTGGATCAACCAAGTTGCTCACAAGGTCAAGGAAAAACAATGATTAAGAGGTATTTGTCTATTTCCTTCTCTTTGCATTTCAATTATAACATGAACCCTAGTGAATAGTAGATAGTTGTTTATTTCTCTGTTTGTTGGTGAGCCTAACCGACTCACCTAGGACATGCATTTAGTGTAGGTAGAAATCATATCAACATAATTCACAACCATACTTGGGAGAATTCTTTGAATTCTTCCTATTTGGGTTTGTTGGCCCTCGACCAAGTTTTGAGGAAACGTTGGTAATGTTTGACCATTTTTGGGACTTTGACAAGCTGGTCGAAGATGGAGCGCCCAGGAGAAGCAGAAATCGCGGGATCTTACCCATTTTTACGGGATTTTTGGGCTGTTAGGGTTTATGTAATGGGTATGGGATGTCGACCCATGGGTTTACCCATGTTTAGGCCTTTTTGTAATGTATAAATAAGTAGCTAGGTGATGTAAGTAGAGGTCATAATATTAGAGGTCATGGGATTAGTGCACGACTAGAGTATGTTAAGACTTACGAAGCTAAGTGCAAGTGATTGTAAGAGGCTTTGTGCAGACATATTGTGTAAGGCTTTGTGTCTTGACCTAATTTGGGGAAGGAGGATCTAGCGAAGTGCGTGCAGATCTCCTATCCTTTGTGGAGTTGGCTCTGTGGCTTTGTGCATAGGAGCAGAGGAATGTAAGAAGCTTGAAGACTAATAAAGAAGAAGAAGAAGTCGGTGGACATAGCCCCACACTAGGGTGAACCACGTATATCCCGTGTTGATGTGTTTTGTGCAATGTTATTCATGTTGTTTATGTATTTATCTTCTTAGTGCATTGATCTTGATGTATGTTAGATATATGTATGAATGCTTAGTGCTCTATTGATGGTAAATGAATGCTAGGTATGAGTTAATACTATGTGCTTGGAAGTGTTTGATCTGATTATTACTGCGTTGTTGTGTACTTAGGGTTTAATCTGTGATGTGAATGGATTTATGAACCAATGCATGTTATTGGCTAAGTGCTCTGTTAAGTGTTTAGATCAGAGACTTGTGTCCCATCTAGGTTGTAGACACCTGAGTCCTACAACCCCCCCTGCCTCTACCTCGGGTGAGACTTCATCTGCTTCACAGGTGTTGCCGCAAGGGTTGGTAGTTAGGGTTTTTTTGGTGCGTTGTTGAAGCGTTGAACCCTGGGTTTGCCCCTATGCCAACAAATGGTTCCGTTGCTGGGACCTGAAACTGTGATTGCTGGGAACTGAAGAAAAGAGAAAGATTTGTTGTTGTAGTGCACAATATTCTACTTGACTTGAGAAGTTCTGTGCTAAGAAAGAAACCAGATCTGAAGAAAAGAGGTAAGATCTTAAAGCTTCATGCTCTGGTAAAGGTAAGATAAGTGGAATTTGTTTTTCGAAAGTATGAATCTAGGTATGTTTGATAGATTCTGTCCTAGTCTGAAAACTAGGGAACAGTTAGAAGAAAGAATGGATATGAATAAATTTGATAAAGATAGTGAAAGATATGTTATTCCTATGCATAGAAAGAATTTTTGGACTAACAAGTGGATGCAGGAACCTAGAAAGAATTGTTGCAGACTGCAGGCCCATCCCTGCGACCCCGGTGAGCAGTACAAGAAGAGTTGGGGATCATTTAAAATAAAGAGAGGATTGACACTAGAAGATCGGGACATATTTCTAGGGAATGCCCTGGTATAGGTCCTATTTGTCTTTGCTATAAAGCTATTGGTCACAGAGTTGAGGATTGCCCTAAAATGATTGCTAAAGTTGAACATATGAACATAAGATAAGAAAAATAAGGTCAAGGAACCAAAGATATGTTAGAGAACCAGAAAGAATCAAAGACTATGTTATTACAACTTAGAGAAACACTAAATGATCATAGAGTCATCAGTTTACCAGAGATCTTAAAAGAAAAGCAGTGCATAGAAACAAGAATAGGAGACTTCAACATAGACTATGTATTAGATGAGGAAACACATGTGAATCTTATGCCAGAAAGCACTTGGGAAATTTTGGGAAAGCCTGCTATGGTTCCTTCACTGGGGAGGATAGGATTGTTTAAAGGAAAGATGATAACCCTATGTGGAAGAGTTACTAATGTACCTATGATTTCCCATGGAACATCGACCAAAGAAGAATTTGAAGTCATTAAGTTTGTTGAGAACAACACTCCTTTTGCACTTTTATTAGGAAAGACCTCGATTAAGAAAGATCAAATCCAAGGAAAGCAGAGGAGGAAGCCACAAAACAAAAAAAGAAAGAATTAAGGGACTTCATGACTAGAAAAATAAAGCGACTAATAGAAGAACAAGAGAATAAGTCGAAGCAACAGAGGGCCAGAGAAGTAACTATCGAATATGGAAGAACACAAGAAATTTTAAAGAACTTGTCCATACAGGAAAGAAGTACATTCACCTCAGAAATAGTAAGAGAAGAGGTATTTCCCTTGAAACCTTTGGAAGAACCTCAACAATGCGAGGTTACTACGCTAAGGGAAGAAAAAAATAAGAATGGAAAGATGAATCCAGAGACTCAAATTACAGGAAAGAAGGCTAGAAAGCTTAGTAATAAGAAAGAAAAATTAGAAAAACTATGGGAAGTCCCAGAAAAGACTTCACAGAAGGCAAGCTTGCAGAACTGGAACCTCATCAAAATAGCAGAATTGCACGGAATGGGACTTCACCACGACGAAGCTATATGATAATTAGAGGCACCCTGACCGTTAGAACGATGCTCCAGAATGGATAGAAACATAATTATGGACGAAAAGATCGCCATTGGACCATTGAGACCGTGCTATACCGGATGGATGTGCATTGATGGATGTATTCATACCCGTTGAAGAAATCTGTTACGACGTTGCTTATTTAACTTGTCGGATGTTGCGCCGGGACTACTTTTTGCAAATTGAGATATCCGTGCTAATAGAGAACTGATTGCATACCGCGTTGTGATGTCTAAGACTTCGCCATTCAATTGATTACCTTGATTGTTCATCCACCTACCCGAGTTGTTTTATTACAAGTGTGGATGTCGGGCGAGCGTAATGCAGTAGAGAAGTCTATGGAAGAGATACTTTTCGATCTCATGACTGAGAAAGTCATGTCTGTAGGAATACAAGCATCGTCGACTGGAGGATTGCAAGCATCACCGTCAATTGATCGACGTTCTGGTTGTGCTCCTAAGAAAAGAAGCAAGCACCGCGATGATCTGGCTAACGCGAAGCAGATCCCGTCGGTATTGTCTGAATCCATCCTGCCTTTGACTAGCACAGTGAACCATGACAGTGTCCCACATGACTTTGAGTACACGCTCACCACTCTGTACCTCCTGAAGGGGATACATGCAGTTGGACCCCTGTTGGGACTAATCCCAGCCCTCAAGATCAATGACTTTAACCTCGGATACCGAAAGAACTATGCGATGCTCGCACCATATAGGTACCTGATGAAGATGACTGGGAAGAAGCCCAAGATAGTTCTCTAGCCGTGGATTAAGGAGCTTGCGCGCTCCATGATCTTGAACGTAATGAAGATCCCCCACTTTAGCCGACATCAGGAGGTTAACACTTGCGTTAAGCTCCTCTTGTCGTGATACCATGGAGGGTATCTGTGGCTTGACAGGCGTGTCACTGTGGATCCAATGTTGATCCACCTGATCACTAGAATAAGCATGTAGAGACAAGAAACTCACTAGTTCTACCTAGGGAAGACGTTAGATCGCTCCTTGGCAGAATGAATAAAGGAAGCCTACAACGATGTAGAGAAGAGAAAGCGAGGCTACAAGGTATCCTCCATCCAGGATGACGCAGTGCACCTAGCTTGTCAGTTGATCACTGGCAAGATCGTCAGAAAGAACCGGCCGACACAAGTCACAGGGTTCGTAGTCGACCTCGCAGGGAAGTGTGTCGAAGGAATGCAGTTGAACTGGGCAAGTTAACTTGTCAACGAGTTGGAGAAGGACTGTTGCGAAGCGCAGGACCAAGGATACAAATTCCACTTTAGTTGGTTACTGGTGCTCATTGCATTTGTTTCTTGGTAGATGCCGGAAGGAGCAACATTCCTTGAAGTTGAACCATCAGTACTGTTGGCCGCGAGGTTTGCTACCTTATGGTATACGAATGATATGGCGAAGCAGTGGAGTCGAATGTTGTCTTCCATACTTATTACCTATAGTTGAAGCACGCCATTGAATCCTTTCCGCGAATGACCCTGAATACACTCCATTGATACAGGCCATTAGCGATGTTCCGCACAGACTGACACTTCATCTACATCACCGCGTGCGGGGATGAAAGTAAGGAGGAGCTACAATCTTACTATAAGTTGACTAAGGGAGACATGGAAGATATCACTAAGGAATGGCTAGCATAATTCATTGTACCAGTGGAGGATGCAGAACTCTCCGACCCCAATATCATCGGAAGCCCATTAGTCACCCAGGTCGAACATGATGGACAGAGTAGCGCCAATTAAAAGAAGAAAAAGGATGAAGTCCAAGACATAGAAAGTGATGAGAAAGACAACACATCAGAGGAAACTGCACCTAACTCACCTGCAGGAGGAGGAGGAGACGAAGTGAACCAAGAGGAAGGAGGGAAGAAGGAGAAAAGTAGGAAACAGGTGAAGCTACACCACCGAAGGATCCCCTCACCACAACAAAAGCATCGTAGAAGAGGAAGGTTTGCCTGGAGAAACCTTTGACAAGGAAGAAGGCTCGCACCAACAAGCCTCAGTCGAAGAATGTGCGCACATTGGATGACATTGATCTCATCATCACAGCTGTAGAAGATGATTTAGAAGACATCTTGCTGAAACATGGGGAAAAGCAGGGGTCGATGTATGGCATAATAGAGAAAGAACACAGAGACTCTAGCCGGTATAGGACGAAGCTTGCGCTCTTTTCAAAGAGATCGAGGGATAAGGCTCACAGCTAGAATAGATGGTCATGACAATGGAACAACACCTGGAAGGGCCTGTCACCGAGAAAGTAATTCAGGAGTTCGCTGAGCAGGAGGCCCTGACGAAGAAGCAAGTCGAGGCAGCTTGAGCTAAGCTCGAGGCTTTCGAAGCAGAGTTTCCCAGATTGGAGTGACTCGGGACGAGTCACATTTGAGTGTTGGGGGATTGTTGGCACTCGACCAAGATTTTGGGAAATGTTGTTCGTGTTTGACCATTTTTGAGACTTCGACAGGATGGTCGAAGATGGAGTGCCCAAGCAAAGTAGAGATCGTGGGATCTCGCCCATTTTTACGGGCTTTTTGGGCTGTTAGGGTTTATGTAACGAGTATGGGATGTCGGCCGATGGGTTTACCCATGTTTAAGCCTTTTTGTAATGTATAAATAAGTAGCTAGGCAATGTAAGTAGAGGCCATAATATTATAGGTCACGGGCTTAGTGCATGACTAGAGTATGTTAAGACTTGAAAAGCTAAGTGCAAGTGATTGTAAGAGGCTTTGTGTAGAGAAATTGTGTAAGGCTTTGTGCCTTGACCTAATTCAGGGAAGGATGATCTAGTGAGGTGCACGCAGATCTTCTGTCCTTTGTGGAGTTGGCTCTGTGGCTTTGTGCACAGGAGCAGAGGGATGTAAGAAGCTTGAAGACTAATAAAGAAGAAGAAGAAGTTGGTGGACGTAGCCCCACACTGGGGTGAACCACGTATATCCTGTGTTGACGTGATTTGTGCAATGTTATTCATGTTGTTTATGTATTTATCTGCTTAGTGCACTGATCTTGATGTATGTTAGATAGATGTATGAATGCTTAGTGTTCTATTGATGGTAAATGAATGCTAGATCTGAGTTAATGTTATGTGCTTGGAAGTGTTTGATCTGATTATTATTGTGTTGTTGTGTACTTGGGGTTTAATCTGCGATGTGAATGGATTTATGAACTAATGCATGTTATTGGCTAAGTGCTCCATTAAGTGTTGTGATCACAGACCTGTGTCCCAGCTAGGTTGTAGACACCTGATTCCTACAACCCCCTTGCCTCTACCTCGGGTGAGACTTCATCTGCTTCGCAGGTGTTGCCAAAAGGGCTGTAGTTAGGGTTTTGTTGGTGCGTTGTTGAAGCGTTGAACCCTGGGTCTGCCCCTGTGCCAACAGGGTTGTATTTCTTTCAAAAAAATTCTAGTTTAGAAGCTTGGTTTGGTCTATGCATTTGTCGATTTTTCTATGTTGCAGTGAGACTGAGAAAAAAAATAATTTCTAGTTTGTTGTTTAAATTATTATTTTTAGCCTCTTTTGCCTCTTGCTCACAAATGTTTTGAATAACAGTCGTGGCCACTCGTTAGTTGTAAGAAGGAAATTAACAAACACTTTACTAAGCCAATGGGTTTCCCAATTGTAATTCCTGACTAGGTTATAAGTTTCTTTTCAGAAGCCCATGAGCTTGTCCTATAGGTGGATTATTTTTTTGTTTGTTATAGATTTGAAATTTTCCTTTCCAATCTTGGGGTCTTATCTAGGATTGAGTAGTTCTCTATTCCTTTACAAGGAATCCTGATAGTTTTTTAAATTGTGTATCCTTTTATGATAATTGAAAAGAGTTTAGGGTGATGATGGAAGACAAAGCAATGGATTACATGGCCAATCCGAGAGAGGGACCATCAATATGGGCTACCCCAATACTCCAACAAAGCTAGGGCGTAGATGGTTGGAAGGATCACTCCCATTGGAGGAGGACACATTGGAAATTTTATGCAAGTTGGCCCAAGGATTATCCACCAGTGGCATTGAAAGGGATTTGCAACTAGAGGCACGAGCGAAAGGGAGAGATGAAGCGTAACCCAAGGACCTTAATGGCATACCTACTATCCCATCAATGGCATATGAAGGGAATGATCTGGATGACCTTAGACATGCCTTCTCCATCCTTGATAGTGATGGAAACACTAAGGGAAATTATGATAGAGAGAGGGTGTTTATCCCACCGAAAACAAACTACGGGGATACTGAACTTCATCTATGCAACTCATTAGAGATTTCTATAGAATGATAGGAGATAAATTTTGTTGGTAAGAACCTAGACTCTAACCTAATGATCTACTCATCCACTATGGAAGAAGAGATCCATGGGAAACCCTTGCTAGAAGGAGAGAAAAAAAGAAGAAGAAGGAAATGCATTAAAAAAACTCTAGATCCAATAAGTTTGAATTTGGGTTCAAAAACTAAATTAAATAATGTCTTCAAACTAAAAGAGAAGGCAATTATAGGAAGGTTTCATGGTAAAAATATGTCTTGTGAATGATTAAATGATTGGACAAGGTTAAACTTCTAACCTATGGTAGGATACTCACCTCGTATAATGACCCTGCTTAAGGGGTGGTTGGTATGGGTTTTTAAGACAACAAAAGAGGTAAACAAGGTTCTACAAAGTAGATGGAAGTGGGGTTCCCAAAATATTTTCCTGAAGAAGTGGCATGCTGACTTTGATGCTAGCATGACCTGAGTGGAAATTTTACAAGTATGGGTCTAAATACTTATTACCTACAGCTGAAGCACGCCATTGAATCCTTTCCGTGGATGACCCCGAATACACTCCATCGATACAGACCACTAGCGAAGGTTCGCGTAGACCAACACTTCATCTACATCACCGTGCACAGGGATGAAAGTAAGGAGGAGCTACAGTCTTACTATAAGTTGACTAAGGAAGACATGGAAGAGATCACTAAGGAATGACCAACAAAATTCCTTGTACCAGTGGAGGATGTAGAACTCTCCGACCCCGATATCATCGGAAGCCCATTAGTCACCCGGGTCTAACATGATGGACAAAGCAGCACCAAGAAAAAGAAAAAAAAGGATGAATTCCAAGACATAGAAAGTGATGAGAAGGACAATGCATCAGAGGAAACTATGCTTGACTCACCTACAGGAGGAGGAGGAGATGAAGTGAACCAAGAGGAAGGAGGGGAAGAAGGGGAAAATCAATACAAAGGCGAAGCTGCACCATCGAAGGATCCCCTCACCACAATAGAAGCATCGCAGAAGAGGAAGGTTTGCCTGGAGAAACCTTCGACAAGGAAGAAGGCTCGTGCCAACAAGCCTCAATCGAAGAATGTGCTCACAGTGGATGACATTGATATCATCATCATAGCTGTAGAAGATGCTTCAGAAGACATCTTGTAGAAACATGGGGCAAAGAAGGAGTCGATGTATGACAGAATAGAGAAAGAACATAGAGACTCCAGCCGGTGCAGGACGGAGCCTACACGCTTTTTGAAGAGATTGAGGGACAAGGCTCACAAATGGAACACATGGTTGTGACATTGGAACAACGCCTGGAAGGATATTTTATCAAGCAAGTAATTTAGGAGTTTGCCGAGCAAGAGGCCCTGGCAAAGCAGCAAGTCAAGGTAGCTCGAGCTAAGCTCAAGGCCTTCAAAGCAGAGTTGCCCAGATCGGAGTGACTCGGGACGAGTCACAGGTGAGTGTTGGGGGCTTGTTGGCAGTCGACCAAGTTTTGAGGAAATGTTGGTTGTGTTTGACCATTTTTGGGACTTCGACAGGCTGGTCGAAGACGGAGCGCCCAAGTGAAGCGAAGATCGTGGGATCTCGCCCATTTTTACGGGCTTTTTGGGCTGTTAAGGTTTATGTAACGAGTATGGTATGTCGGCCCATGGGTTTACCCAATTTTAAGCCTTTTTGTAATGTATAAATAAGTAGCTAGGCTATGTAAGTAGAGGTCATAATATTATAGGTCATGGGCTTAGTGCATGACTAGAGTATGTTAAGACTTGTAGAGCTAAGTGCAAATGATTGTAAGAGGCTTTGTGCAGACAGATTGTGTAAGGATTTATGCCTTGACCTAATTTGGGGAAGGAGGATCTGGCGAGGTGCGCGTAGATCTCCTGTCCTTTGTGGAGTTGGCTCTGTGGCTTTGTGCACAGGAGCAGAGGAATGTAAGAAGCTTGAAGACTAATAAAGAAGAAGAATAAGTTGCTGGACGTAGCCCCACGTTGGGGTCAACCACGTATATCATGTGTTGATGTGCTTTGTGCAATCATATTCATGTTGTTTATGTATTTATCTGCTTAGTGCATTGATCTTGATATATGTTAGATATATGTATGAATGCTTAGTGTTCTATTGATGGTAAATGAATGCTAGATCTGAGTTAATGTTACGTGCTTGAAAGTGTTTGATCTGATTATTACTGCGTTGTTGTGTACTTAGGGTTTAATCTTCAATATGAATGGATTTATGAACTAATGCATGTTATTGGCTAAGTGCTTTGTTAAGTGTTGTGATCATAGACCTGTGTCCCATCTAGGTTGTAGACACCTGATTCCTACAACCCCCCTTGCCTCTACCTTGGGTGAGACTTCATTTGCTTCGTAGGTGTTGCCTAAAGGGCCGATAGTTAGGGTTTTGTTGGTGCGTTGTTGAAGCGTTGAACCCTAAGTCTACCCCTGTGCCAACAGGGTTGTATTTCTTTCAAAAAAATTCTAGTTTAGAAGCTTGGTTTGGTTTATGCATTTGTTGGTTTTTCTATGTTGTAGTGAGACTGAGAAAAAATAATAATTCTATTTTGTTGTTTAAATTATTATTTTTAGCCTCTTTTGCCTCTTGCTCACAATTGTTTTGAATAACAGTCGTGGCCACTCGTTAGTTGTAAGAAGGAAATTCAAAAACATTTTACTAAGCCCATGGGTTTCCCAATTGTAAGTTGTGACTAGGTTATAGGTTTCTTTTCAGAAACCCATGAGCTTGTCCTATAGGTTGATTATTTTTTTGTTT
>ML782161.1:415015-439461 GCA_009831015.1 Picea engelmannii
TTGAAATCTACCTTTTCAATCTTGGGGTCTTTTCTAGGATTGAGTAGTTCTCTATTCCTTTACAGGGAATCCTAATAGTTTTTTAAATTGTGTATCCTTTTATGATAATTGAAAAGAGTTTAGGGTGATGATGGAAGACAAAGCAATGGATTACATGGCCAATCCGAGAGAGGGACCGTCAATATGGGCTACTCAGTCTTTCAAAAAAATTCTAGTTTAGAAGCTTGGTTTGGTTTATGCATTTGTCAGTTTTTCTATGTTGTAGTGAGACTGAGAAAAAATAATAATTCTAGTTTGTTGTTTAAATTATTATTTTTAGCCTCTTTTTCCTCTTGCTCACAAATGTTTTGAATAACAGTTGTGGCCACTCGTTAGTTGTAAGAAGGAAATTCAAAAACATTTTACTAAGCCCATGGGTTTCCCAATTGTAAGTTGTGACTAGGTTATAGGTTTCTTTTCAGAAACCCATGAGCTTGTCCTATAGGTTGATTATTTTTTTGTTTGTTATAGATTTGAAATCTACCTTTTCAATCTTGGGGTCTTTTCTAGGATTGAGTAGTTCTCTATTCCTTTACAGGGAATCCTAATAGTTTTTTAAATTGTGTATCCTTTTATGATAATTGAAAAGAGTTTAGGGTGATGATGGAAGACAAAGTAATGGATTACCGTCAATATGGGCTACCCGAAGACTTGGCCAACCTAGCACTCCAACAAAGCTAGGGCGTAGATGGTTGGAAGGGTCATTCCCACTGGAGGAAGACACATTGGAAATTTTATGCAAGTTGGCCCAAGGAATATCCACCAGTGGCATTCTAGGGATTTGCAACTAGAGGCACGAGCAAAAGGGAGAGATGGAGTGTAACCCAAGGGCCTTAATGGAATACCTACTATCCCATGAGTGGCATATGAAGGGAATGATCTGGATGACCTTAGAGATGCCTTCTCCATCCTTGATAGTGATGGAAACACTAAAGGAAATTATGATAGAGAGAGGGTGTTTATCCCACCGCAAACAAACTGCAGGGATACTGAACTTCATCTATGCAACTCATCAGGGATTTCTATAGAATGACATGAGATAAATTTTATTGGTAAGAACCTAGACTCTAACCTAATGATCTGCTCATCCACGATGGAAGAAGATATCCATGGGAAACCCTTGCTAGAAGGAGAGAAAAAATAAAAAAGAAGGAAATTCTTTAAAAAAACTCTAGATCCAATAAGTTTGAATTTGGGTTCAAAAAATAAATTAAATAATGTCTTCAAACTAAAAGAGAAGGCAGTTGTAGGAAGGTTTCATGGTAAAAATATGTCTTGTGAATGATTAAAGGATTGGACAAGGTTAAACTTCTAACCTCTGGTAGGATACTCACCTCGTATAATGACCCTGCCTAAGGGGTGGTTGGTATGGGTTTTTAAGACAACAAAAGAGGTAAACAAGGTTCTACAAAGCAGATGGAAGTGGGGTTCCCAAAAAAATTTCATGAAGAAGTGGCATGTTGACTTTGATGCTAGCATGACCTGAGTGGAAATTTTACAAGTATGGGTCTAAATAGTAGGGCTACCACTAGTATTATGGTCGGCGTATGTTTTTAAAGAAATAGGGAACTCCCTCGAGACTTTTTATGAAGCTGGTTTATATTTTTGGTACACCAGGTACTTCAAGATGGACAAAATATTGGTGGGTCTTGAAACCAATAAATGATTGGCAAAGGAATTGATTATAAAAAAAGGTGAAGATTATTTTCGATTAACTTTCAATTACAAAGCATGCCCTTTAGATGTGGTTGATGCCATCACTATGGGAACATCATAGTGGAATGAAATTACCTGAATCAAAAGAAGGTGTGGGCTCAATTGTTATAGCCCTAAATTTCCCTACACATGCATACATGGCCTTGGCCCTCTTACCTGCATTTTTTGCCAAAGCACTGCTGAGAAGCTCTTCTTAAAAAACCATTTTTTGGAAGATGTACGCGCCCTGCACCATTACAACCCGCATACATATGCTTGTTGCACCACTACAACTAGCGTACATACGCATGTTGCACCATGAAAACCCGCGTATGCTTGAAAAAGTTACAAAAAATAAAAAGTTGCAAGGAATTCATTGAAATTCACGGGCTATTGGAGGTTTCCCAACTAATCCAACTGCTATAGCTCGTCACCCAACCGAATAACCACCCTTTTGGCATATTAAAGGAGGTTTTGGGGTCTCATTTCATACCTAAGCATAAGAACAGTGAAACTCTGCCCGATTTCACTTCCCCTCCTTGCCCAAGATATTGCTGCCTTTTGTGAGAAATTGCCTCAACATACCCTCATCAACTCCTTCTTCTTCCATTCAACCCATTTCCTTCCATAAAAGAGACCAGAAGGTTGAGAGAATAAGTTGATACAAGGTGCACTTGGAGCATGGTAAAGAGGATCCCAGGTCAGGTTCGTGGAATGGTAGCCGACTCAGATTGTAAGGTATAATCTTTGTATTATGAATAAAAGAATCACATTTTCTTGTCCCAATTGATGGTGTCTTGGGTACTTTTATTTATTTATACTTGACATTCTAACATCTAACCTTAAATGATATATGTAATAACATGCTTGCAGTTCTTTGTTTGCCTATCTTTGGATGCAGGTCAACCCTGGGAGGAGACGTGCAGTCAGTGGAACTTCAAAGCGCGAGGAGATCATCACCAGACGTGGGATTAGATGTATAGTTACCCGATCTCTTCTCTCTTTTCTTTCTTTATATTAGTTTTGGTATGTTTGGGGTAGTATAGAGAATTGATTATCTTTTAGACGATTATTCTCTCTGTCTACATCTTGAACCATGGTGTAGTTAAAGGGGGGTTTTTCCTGCTAGAAGAATTGGCGACCATACTGGGGAAGCCTCTAGGGTTTATTAGGGTATTTTGGGTTGTTTAATTGGTTTGTCTTCCTTTCAAGTTTCTTTGAGTTTTTTGAGTCTGTCAAGGGATTATGGTCACCTTCAGGTGAAATACCAGTTGTCCCTCCCCTGTAAGACTGTCTGATATTTTCTTTTTTTTGGAAAGATACAGAGGTGTATGCGCCCTGTCTTGAGTCAGTCCGTGTACATACACACTCTGCTCAGTAAAAAAACCTGTGTACATACTCAGGCTACTGATGCAATAACCCGTGTCTCTGTTTCAAGATTTTTTTTGAAAAAGAGGGAGTTTGCCTCTTTTTTGATTGAGGTTCACACTTCTCAGGGTTTCTTGGATCAGTCCAGAGTCTCTGTTTACAACCATAGCCTAAGTTTAGAGTTCAGTTTACTTGTCTTCTTGATTTTCTTGTGTTTACTTTTAAAAGGGTTTTGAGCAAGATGTTGAATTGTAGATTTGCCTTCTTGGGTTTTTGATCAATTCCCTGCGATCCGCAGTGGGATAAAGATATGTTTCAGTCTTGTTTTAGTTTTCTCTTTACCCCTTTTACTTGATTTGAAAAAAGAAAAAGATTTATTTCAATTTTTTTCTTTAAGGCAATTTAAAAAAAAAAGATTTCCTTTTCAGTTTGGTAAAGTAGTTAGAGTTGGTTATTTGAAAAAAAGGAAAAATAGTCTATTTTTCAAGTTCTTTCTTGATTTCTTGAAGCATAAGTAGCTTGTAGTCAAGTGAAAATAGGTTTTAGGTTTTCTTTACAAGATCTTGAAAAGTTAGTTAAGAAAAGTTGAGTAACAAAGAGTTAGTTATAAATCTTTGCTTTTCAATTTGAAGTAGTTTTGCTTTCAAGTATTTTAATTTTCTCCTCTTTTTGTATCTTTATAACATCATGATTTTCACCACCATATCCCTGTGAGTAAATCAAGCCTTTAAAATGAATGCTTAATCTAAAATAAACTGGACTTTTTCTATTTGTAGGATCAACCAACTAGTTTAGGGTTAGGGCCTTGAATTAGGTTGGAGAGGAAACTCTTCAAAGGCGTTAAATCAAACATTGGAGTATGAGTTAAGGAGTGCTTAAGTATAGTGTCATAAAATTTATCCGGGACCCTCCTCTAACACAAGGGATAAACACAAGGTCGCATGAGGAAAGACAACATAGATAACCCCTCCAAATCTGGACTGAATGTAATGGGGAACACATATTGAGGATATGTCTTGGGAGTACTACCGACTGCATTTTCCTACGGAGCTTCGTGGACCTCGAATCCATTCGAGATCCTTTGTTGTCTTCCAAACCATTTTCTCTCAATACCCTTGATAGGTTTTAGATTTGTTATCTTGCTCATTGCGATTCGCCTGACCATACCTGCCTGGTGACTGACTGCGACCTAGAAACTTAGTTTCCCATATTCTAGGGACTTACATGGGTGACTGTGGGGGTATACCACAGTACCTGGGGCAGACGTCGGATCATTCTTCGTAGAGTATACCCGGAGGGTGCTTCCGTGTTCGAGTTGCACTTACACCGCTTAGTTGCTCTAATGTTAATTGGCGTAACTCTCCTTCCTACTAGATAGTTGATTGCTTAATTTGTCTATAGGAATTTTTTTAGTGTGTGCTTGGTTTTTAAATGCTAGTTAAGCCTTACTATGTCGGTTGATCATTTCACAAGGTGGAAGATCAACAACTTCACCAGTTGTGAAGGCTTCAAGGCCCGTCGTCGGTTACATTGGAGCCACCTCCACCACCGTTACGACGAAGACTTGACCAACAAGGTTCATTCGAAGAAACCGAGCCACATGAAACTATGCACGAGCCTGCTCCATGAGGATACTATTCAACTCCAGAGAAACCTACCGTTTTTTACCTCGAGGCAGAAGCCCTTAGGCCAACCAACCCTTTGATCACCGACTTGTCGGTGCCGATCGTGGTACAAGTTTTCCCTCCTAAGGTGACACCTTCCAAGCACCAGTTAATTTTACAAGTAAAAATGGAAGCAAAGGCTGCTGCGTTGTCCAGGAGTCCTCATACTCCCGTTTCGGCTACAACCGTAGGGGGCATCTTACCTCCTCTCCCACCTTTGCTAGTCTGAACCACAGTGGTCTCGACTCCCTCTACTTCAGGTAGTGGTCTGATATCGTCATCGGTGGCGACCACTGCTCCTTTTAATCAGAGTGTGACGAGCCCTCCATTCTCATATGGGATGCCCGAATTTGATTTGAACTCGGTTCTTACCTACTCAACCTTAAAGACCATGGGTCTGGGGGTAGGGAGCTCGAACGCTCCCGTGCAAGGGTCCGTCAGGGGTGCTTCAATCCACTTCAATGATATCCCTTACGGTGGAGGTCATATACCTCCTCTGTCCCCCTCGCTCGGTAGTACATTCCAACAACCTATCGAGCCAAATGCTAATTAAAGCTTGTTTAAAGAAGGCAGTGTAGGACCTTCGTCTTACACAACATCGGTGGGATCCATGTTGTTCTATTTGTTCAACGCATTTGGAAACAATGATTTTTCTTCAGCTACTATCTCGAATGGGGGAAACCCCAGTTTTGGGCAACAAAACCCGGTACAAGGTACTATTCCTGCACAGGGAGCGACTACTGGAGTTTTCTCCACTCAGGGTCTTTGGAATCCTTGGCAGGGATCAGTTCCTTGCAAGGGATGACGGTCGGGAGCAACCCTTTCCATGCATAATGGAACCCCGGGCAAGGTTCCGTACCCATGCCCGTCGGATTGGCTGAGGGAATCCCCTTCCAAAATTCTTGGAACACAACGTAGGGAGAAATCCTTGCACAAGCTATGTCGTCCAATTACGATAGTCAACCGATGATATCCCAACAAATGCATGTTTTGTATGCTGGTCAAGGCCATGATTTCTACCAGAACCCTATCCAACAGTCCAAGTTTTCCTGACAAACTGGTGCTAGTCAAACTCCAAGACCCTCTTTTCTTGTACATAATACTCAACCTAAACTACCATTTCTGGAAACGCTACAGATGTCAAACTTGTCGAGATTACTCAATGACCCAATTTGTCACGATCTATGTTGCCCCCCCATGCTGACTAAGTTGCCCTCAAATATTCTGAAATTTGAAGGCAAGCCTGGCGAAGACCCAGGTGATCACGTGACAACCTTTCACTTATGGTGCTCGTCAAACTCACTGCAAGATGACTCCATCCAATTGTGCCTTTTTCAACGCACTCTTATAGGGGGTGCCACGAAATGGTATATTGAGCTCGACCGCTCGAAGTATTCTTACTTCAATGACTTGGTGATGGTCTTTTTGAACCATTTCTAGTTACTCGTGAGATATGATGTCGGCACCAAATTGCTAGCCAACTTTGATCAGACCAAGGCCAACCATATCTCTGATCATATCCGAGAATGGTGGCGTTGAAAGAGCTTGATTAAGGCCCAGGTCCCTCCAACTTTCTTGCTGGAGTGGTTTTTGAAGTCTTTGGTGCCATGCATATCCAAGGACATAGCAACTTCTGGAGTGTTTTCAGAGGAGGAGGTGATAATGAGAGTTCAACAACTTGAACTGATCTACTTCAGTCCGACATGCTCTATGAGATTTTTCCAAATGCGCCACAATCTATTCTCGATAAGGCCAAACAAAATTTTGGACCCCATGTCGATGGTATTGTTGGCTCAACACAAGGAAAGTCCATTGATCTGTTGTCAAATCAATTGCAACAGTTGTCGATACAACATACTGTGGCCAACCAGACCTCAGGGTCGACTATTCCCTTTACCCAAACGTCGAACGTACATAGTGTGAAGTCGATGAACCCTAAGGCCAACCAATAGCCTGAGGGAAAGAAGAAACAATGAAACAAGAAGGGTAAAGGGGACACAAAGGCTACTAACAATGTTGGTGGGGGAAAAACAGAGAAGAGGAAGTCGAAGTATCTATGTAACCTTTGCACGAAGGACCACCTGACTCATCTATGCCCTCGACTTGCGGAAGCCTAGAATCTCTTGGTGAAACAACATCTTGATGTGCTGACGAGCCCATTTCCATTGTACTCCTACCTAAGTTTTGAAGATATTGAATTTATTGCTCGAGCTCTAAAGGCCTCATCTCCAGTCATCAGACGTCAATAGCTTCTTGAAGATGGATACTTTACTTGTATATCTTCGACTGATTTTGAGATGTAGATCCACTGTGTATTGCTCGTAGATACACTTTATATAGTTATATGACATGGATCTGCAGTGTATTTTATTGTCAGCCATGATTTATTTCATCCCGATCATGGGTATGCTCGCCTCAGAGAGACAATTGTTGTTTTGTAGATGGCACCTCCCGAACTTTGATCCCGGGCTCACTCGATCTCGTACACTGGTAAAGATATTGTAATGTATTTTGGCCATCATTTTCTCTTCTGACCTCGCACATTAGGGGGCATCTATTATAGCCCTAAATTTCCCTACACATGCATACATGGCCTTGTCCCTCTTACTTTCATTTTTTGCCAAAGAACTGCTGAGAAGATCTTCTTAAAAAAACAATTTTTGGAAGATGTACGCGCCCTGCACCATTAAATCGCATATACATATTCTTTCTGCACCGCTACAACTAGTGTACATACGCATGTTGCACCATTACAACTCGTGTATGCTTGCAAAAGTTGCAAAAAATAAAAAGTTGCAAGGAATTTGTTTAAATTCATGGGCTATTGGAGGTTTCCCAACTAATCGACCTGCTATAGCCCGTCACCCAACCGAATAACCATCCTTTTGGCATATAAAAGGAGGTGTTGGGGTCTCATTTCATACCTAAGCATAAGAACAATGAAATTCTGCCCGATTTCACTTCCCCTCCTTGCCCAAGATATTCTTGCCTTTTGGGAGAAATTGCCTCAACATACCCTCATCAGCCCCTTCTTCCTCCATTCAACCCATTTCCTTCCATAGAAGAGATCAGAAGGTTGAGAGAAGAACTTCATACAAGGTGCACTTGGATCATGGTAAAGAGGAGCCCAGACCAGGTTTGCAGAACGATAGTCGACTAAGATTGTAAGGTATAATCTTTGTATTATGAATAAAAGAATCACATTTTCATGTCCCAAATGATGGTGTCTTGAGTACTTTTATTGATTTATACTTGGCATTCTAACATCTAAACCTAACTTATATACATAATAGCATGCTTGCAGTTCTTTTTCTTTCTATCTTTGGATGCAGGTCAACCCTGGGAGGAGATGTCCAGTCAGTGGAACTTCCAAGCATGAGGAGATCATCACCAGACATGGGATTAGAGGTATAGTTACCTGATATATTCTCTCTTTTCTTTCTTTATATTAGTTTTGGTGTGTTTGGGGTAGTAAAGAGAATTTATTAGCTTTTAGACGGTTATTCACTCTGTCTACATCTTGAACCCTGGTGTAGTTAAAGGGGGGTTTTTGCCACTAGCATCAATGAAAGTAGCCACAAGTTCTAGGAGTGGAGTTGTCAAAATCCCCTCAACCAATTAGAAGGATAGAAGCTATTAAGGCAAAAAGGAAAATAGAAGGTACCCTAGATAAGCTAATGGAACCAATTGAGCAACCATCGGCCTTGGGTATTCAAAAGGAGAAAATTCTAGATGATTTCAGTGACAACAAGGATTCTATACCTCCCATAGGCAAGTCCTCTTAGTTACACTCCCCTTATAAAAGGAAATCTTCAAAAAATTTAGTTTTTGGAACTTGGGGGTTAGAGTTAGATACAAAGGGTTTGGAGTCCATCAATGAATTTCTACCCAACCTTTCAAAAACAAAAAATATCATGTCCTTGACCCTAATCCCTCTACCTATGATAGCTAAATCTCAAGTAGAAGAAAAATCCTAGTTGGGGACTTTTGAAAATCCAAACTTGGATTCTGAGGCAGGGAAGGCCTCCCATGATTCTTTTCATCTAGAATCCTCTAAATATAACCTTTGACCTAGAAGTAAAGGAGTCCTTGATTTCTTTGGGAAGATGGTAGGGTGATTAGGTTTCCTTGATGAGACAAACTAGAATCCAAAACAAAGAGGAAGTGTTGGATACCTAATCCTCGTGATTACGATATTTTGTAAATAGTGCTGTAAATATTACTCATGAGAAATATAAAGATTCATTTAGGCCTCTTAGAAGATGAAACCAAAGGTCACCTCACTTTATATTTATGAATGTCTCACATCAATGCAAATCTGTTGGATTACTGAGAGGGGGGTGAATATGTAATAGAGCAATGTTAATCCTTTTAACCACAAGTGTAGAGTAAATAAACCATAAGTGTAGAGTAAATAAACCATAAACAATGAACAATCACACACATGCATAGTACACCAGTATTTTTACATGGAAACTCAATGTGAGAGAAAACCACATAATACTTTTTCTTATATGTCTTTAAGAATTACATTCATTGGAAGCACAAATTTCCTTTGTTCTCCAGCTGCAACTGGAAGGAGGCTCCACCCCCCTATATTTTCAGGCTACAACCTGAGGGAATCTTCAACTCCCCAATTCTTTGGCTACAACCAGAAGGAAGCTACACCCCCCTATGTTCTCCAGCTACAACTGAAAGGTGGCTACAACCACCTATCCTTGCTTTGTCCTGCCGCCCTGAAATATAAGTAAGATGGTGAAACAACTGTCACACTGTCACTGTCATATCTACTATTGTGAACCTATACCAATCTAAGCCAACAACCTGTAACAAACCCGTGCCATTGTCCTGTAACCAACCTGTACCTA
The DNA here is from genome assembly GCA_009831015.1 of Picea engelmannii. Classification (NCBI taxonomy): domain Eukaryota; kingdom Viridiplantae; phylum Streptophyta; class Pinopsida; order Pinales; family Pinaceae; genus Picea; species Picea engelmannii. The sequence goes on from ML782161.1 coordinate 424,650, forward strand.
TATTCAACATGTACCAATCAAAACCCAACAGATACACAACATATATGTGCTGCAACACGTGTATGTACATGCTCTATCTGTACTGCAACCCGCATATGTACATGACATGTCTATACTGTAGCCTATGTACGCCTTCTGAATGCTAGGGTTTTTCACTTTTGCTGAAACTTAGACTCTCTGCTGCCTCTTGTCAAATTAACCTGCAACTTGTCACTGTGTCCAACCTGTAGTTGTGCCCTGTGCATTCATCCTCATACATATCCCTTAACCAAGTGTATCTATATCTCTCTAGTCATGTGCCATACAAATATAATCATGAACAAGTATAATAACCCTCACATGGACTAGACACCAAACGCTTATTGATATGCAACCTATCAATACATCAACCACTTCACAAATACAAGATCTCAACCATGTACCATAAAAACCATTAACCATATGCCAATAAATACAAGATGTGCTTCAACACTAACAAGATGTATCAATGATAAATATTGATTATAACAACACTGTATTTATGTAGATCTGACTTATACAAAAAATCCCATGCAACAAATAATCTCTCTAGGGAAAATCCTCAAACCCCCATCACCATTTTTCATGTAGACAACAAAATCCAACTACTCATAGAAATAAGATATACCTTTTGAACCAATAGATGGATTTGATGTACCTAATCACTTTAGACCTTCCTGGGAGCTTTCTTTTAGACTCTAGAGATCTGACATCTTCATCTTCTCAAGTTTTTATGACTTTACCATCATGTACACTCCCTATTATATTGTTAGCCCGCGTATGTACACACCCTATTATACTGTTAGCCCGTACATCTCATAACCTAGGGTTTTTCAGTATTTCTGAAACTCCAAAACTTTCGCCGTCAACCCTTTGTGCTACCTCAGACTTGCAAAACTTAAGATGTATCAATGAGTACCTGCAATAAAACTTACACAATAATAAATATTAAATGTGCTCAATAGGTTCTAATAGGATATCCTTGCTCTCTTATTTATACTTCCTTGTAGATTCCTCAAGGGATTACCTTCTAAACAACTTTACCCAATTTCCTTCTTTTAGGGCTAACCCACTTCTAACCACTTGTCTACTTCTAACCCACTTTGCTAAAAATAGTAAACTCTCCACTTCTAGTTGCAAATAATTTATTTTTAATTATTTTCTTATTGCAACAACTTAAGCCATGATTAAATCCTAGTTTCACTCACTTGACTAGTCAACTTCTTCTAGGAGCTTCTAGAATAATTTGACTTCTTTGACCTTCTAGATAACTCATGAGGGTTCTCCAACTTCACAAGGCCATAACTCTCTAACCGTGAGGAATTATGTGGCATTCCACATATCATCGGAAATGAAATGAAATGTACTATCCATCTATAATAGTTTTACTTAAAAATATACTAACCTTTTTACCATTACACATCAAAAAAACTTAGATCCCTTAACCATACTGTTGGGCTACCATAATTTGCTACTAGACTTGCTTCAAGGGTTGAAATCAATGAAAACCAACCCAATTAATCAACAATATTCCCCTTTGGCATTGATGGCAACACTCTGATGCAACACTGAAGTCATATCGCTTATGCTCTCCCTGTGACCATCGCTCCCCCTGGAAACATGCCTCTATTCTCTCTCTCCAAGCATCTAACTCTTTGTCCTGCATCTGGTGAATCTCTCCCCCTTTGACATCAATGGGAAATGTAACTTATTTTCTGGGGATGCTCCCCCTAATTGAACTGTCCTTGGGACTACTCCCCCCGACTGAACTCTTCCTGATCTTGTTCCCCCAACTTGAACTGTCCTCTTGATGTTTCTTCCTTGTGTAAATATAAAACATATAAGATAAGCACTCAAAAGCATTCATTTTGGAGTATACATTACTCCAAGTCTCTGGCGAAGGTACTCAAAATCTTCCCTTGGAAGCAATTTTGTGAAGATATCTACAACCTATTCTTTTGTTCCCACGTATTCAACTCTAATGTTCTTCTTTGCAATCTGTTCCCGTAGAAAGTGATACCTGATTGGAATGTGCTTCATCTTGGAGTGCATCATTAGATTCTTTGATATACTGATAGCATTTGTATTATCACAATATATAGGAATGGGCTCATGATACTCAACTTGTATATCTGTCAAAGTTTGTTTCATCCATTGAACCTGTGTACAACATGTTGTTGCTACAATATACTATGCTTTTACTATAGACAATGATATTGATGATTGTTTCTTACTTAGCCAAGATACCAAACACTCACCCAAGTAGAATGTTGCTCCACTGGTGCTTCATTGGTCATCAATGCAACCTGCCCAATATGCATATGTGTAGGCAATAAGTGATAGATCCTTTCGTTTTGGATACCATAATCCAAACTCTTTTGTGCCCTTGAGATATTTGAAAATCCTCTTCACTGCTAGAACATGTGATTCCTTTGGCATTGCTTGAAATTGTGCCACTTTTCCAATTTCCTTCATTACATCTGGTATGGATGTTGTCACATAAAGTAAGATGGAAATCATTGAAATGTACTACCTCTGATATGTAGACTTTGAACCATCATCTTTGCTCAACTTGCAACTGGTTTGCATAGGAGTGTTAACTAATTTGCAATCTTCAATTCCGAACCTCTTTAGCATTTCTCTGATATACATAGTTTGAGAAATAAAAATTCCTTGGTTTCTTTGACATATCTAAAGACCCAGAAAGAAGGATAATAATTCTCCAAGTAATGACATTTCAAATTCATTATGCATATCCTTTGCAAATTTCTGGCTTAACCTATCATAATCACTTCCAAAAATAATATTATCAACATAAACTTCAATTAATAAAGTAATATCTTAAGTTACCTTGATGTAGTGGTTGTTTTCTGCATCTCCTTTGATGTAGGGGTTGTTTTTCTGCAGTTATTCAAGAGTTCGTTGAGCACGAGGCCTTGGCGCAACAATAGGTTGAAGCAGCTAGAGCCAAGATCGAGGATTTTGAGGCAGATTTACCCAGACCAGAGTGACTCGAGACGAGTCACATGTGAGTGTTGGGGGCCTGTTGACCCTTGACCAAGTTTTGGAGATCCTTGGTCATGTTTGACCTCTTTTGGGACTTCGACAGGCTGGTCGAAGGTGGAGCGCAAGTCGAAGCGGAGATTGTGAGATATCGACCTCTTTTTAGGGAATTTTTGGGATTAGGGTTTATGTAACGGGTATGGGATGTCGGCCCATGGGTTTACCCATGTTTAGGCTCATTTTTTAATGTATAAATAGATATCTATGCAATGTAGGAAGAGGCCAGTGTGCTAAGTGCGAATAGTTGTGGATGCTTTGTGCATGCTATGTGTTAAGGACTTGCAGAGCTAAGTGCAAGTGATTATAGAAGCTTATGTATAGAAAGTAAGAAGGATTTTTGTTTAAACCTAACTTGGGGAAGGAGGATCTAGCGAGGTGCACAGGTCTCTTGTCCTATGCAAAGTAGGTTTTTTGGGCTCTATGCTCGTAGAAGATTGAAAAAAGATAATAAAGAAGACGAAGAGTTGGTGGACGTAGCCCCACACTGGGGTGAACCACGTATATCCTGTGTTATGGGTTCTTTGTGAATTATGGTTGTATGTTAGTGATGTGATTTATGCTCAATGTAGATATATTTATGTATGATGCATCTGGTATGATAGCGTAGTGCTTAGTAATGTGAATGAATGATAGATCTGATCTATTTTCATATGCTGAGTGCTTAGATGTGTTAGATCTGATTGGATACTACGTTGTTATGTAACTAGGGTTTGGATCTACGATGTGAATAAGGGTTAATTACTGATGAATGTTAACTGCTAAGTTTTTTGTTAAGTCGTATAATCATAGATCTCTGTCCCAGCTAGGTTGCAGACACTTGAATCTTGTAACCACCCCTACCTCTACCTCCGGTGAGACTTCATCTTCTTCGCAGGTGTTGCCGAAAGGGCCAGTAGTTAGGGTTTTTTTGGTGTGATTTTGAAGCGTTGAACCTTAGCTCTGCCTCTGTGCCAACAAATGGTTCCATTGCCGGGACTTGAAACTGTGATTGCTAAAAACAGAAGAAAAGAAAGCTCTGTGTGTAGATCTATGCTTTAATGCATAGTATTGACTTGTGAAGCTCTGTGTTGAGAAGAGAAGTCCGATATGAAGAAAAGAGGTAAGATATTGAAGCTTTATGCTCTGAGAAAGGTAAGATAAGTGAAAATATCTGTTTCGAAAGAATGGATCTAGGTATGTTTGATAAATTTTGTCCTAATCTAAAAACTAGGACGCAGTTAGAAGAAATAAGATTTGATACGAATAGATTTGATAGAAATAATGAAAGATATGTTATTCCTATGCATAGAAAGAATGTTTGGACTAAAAAATGGATGCAGGATCCTAGAAAGAATTTTTTGCAGGTTAGTTACTGTGATTTCAGTGTGTTGTATAGGAAAGGTTCCAGATCATTTAAGAGAAAGAGAGGATTAACCCTTTGTTATAGTTGCAGAAGACCGGGAGATCTTGCTAAGGAATGCCCTGGTAGAATACCTAGTTGTGTTTGATGTAAATCTATGGACCATGAAGTTTTGGATTGTCCTAAAATGATTGCTAAAGTTGAAAAGATGAATATGAAATAAGAAAATGATGAGACAAGCCAAGAATCTAAGGATATGATAGAACCCCATAAAGAATCAAAGACTGTATTACTACAGATGAAAGAAACCTTGAATGACCACATAAATATCAACTTATTAGAGGCCTTAAAAGAGAAAGAGTACATAGAAACAAGAATAGGAGACTTCGACATAAACTGTGTCCCAGATGAGGAAACATAGTTGAATATCATGACAGAAAGAACTTGGGAAATTTTGGGAAAGACTGTTATGGTTCCTTCATTAGGAGGAATAGGATTATTTAGAGGAAAGATGATAACCCTATGTGGAAGACTTACCCAGATACCTATGAGTGCTCATGGCACTTCGACAGAAGAATAATTTGAGATCATGAAGTTTGTTGAGAACAACGCCCCATTTTCTCTTTTGCTAGAAAAAACCTGGATTGAGAAATCTCATATACGAAAGAAATAAGAAGAGGAGGATCTAGCAAAGAAAAAGAAATAACTAAGAGATTTCATGGCTAGGAGAATAGCGCACTTACTGGAAGAACAAGAGAACCATTCGAAGCTACTAAAGACCAAAGATATGGATGTCGAAGTTGAAAGGACACAAGAAGACTGGAGACACCTGTCTGTACAAGAGAGTAGAACACCTACCCCAGAAAGAGAAGAAGTATTACCTTTGAACCCTATGAAAGACCCTCCATAGTGTGAAGTTATCATGCCAAGAGGAGATAAGAATGATAATGGAAAAAGGAAACCAGTAATTCAGATCATAGGAAAGAAGGCCAGAAATCTCAGTAACAAGAGGGCAAAGTTAGAAAATTTACAAGAAGGTCTAGAGAATACTTCGTAGAAGAAAGGTTTCCAGAACTCGAACTTCGCCAGAATATTAGTACAACACAGATTGGCACTTCGCCATGACGAAGCAACATGATCATTGGAGACAATATGACCATTCAATCAACGCTCCCGAACGTTTAGGAAAACAGTTATGGCCTGAAAGTTCTCCATTGGAACGTTGGGACCATGCCATAACAGATGGAATTGCATTGAATAAGGCTTTGCGACCCGTTGAAAGAAACCATTCCTGTGTTATCTATTTATCCCGTTGAGAATTGCACCGATAACACTTTTGCCAATTGTGATTATCCGAGCCCGTAGAGAACTAGTTGATTTCACGCAATGATCATTGAGACCTCTCCATCCATTCTGTTACATTGAGTATTGTTCACCGACCTGAGATATCATATCTCGAGTGTGCATGTCGGACAAAATTAGCGCAATAGAAAAATCCGTGGAAGAGATTCTAATAGACCTCATGGTCGAGAAGGTGATGCCTATAGGCATCCAAGCCTCATCGACGCGAGGAGTGTAAGCCTCCCTGTCGACTGCTCATGGATCTGGACCATCCCGAGCTGCGACCGAGAAAATAACCAAACATCATGATGACTTGGTGAATGCAAAGCTAATTCCATCCATCCTACCCAACTACATCCCACCCCTGGCCGGTGTGGTGAGTCATGATAGTGTCCCGAGGGACTTCGACTACACAGTCATCACTGTGTACCTTCCGAAGGGAATACAAGTAGTCAAAAAATAGTTGGAGAGGATTCCAACCTTGAAGATCAGTGATCACTATAACCTAGCAGACCGCAAGAGCTATGGAATGCTCGCACCTCACAAATATTTTACCAACACCAAGGAGAATAAATCTAAGATCATCCCCCAACCGTGGACTATGGACATCGCGAGGTCCACTATCTTGAACGTGATGAATATACCACATTTTGGAAGACACCAGGAGGTGAACGCATGTGTTAAGCTCCTGCTATTGTGATTCCATGGCAGATATCTATGGCTAGACAAACACATCACCTTCGATCCAGTGCTGATCCATAGGATCACCTGATTGAGCATGCAAGGACCAGACCCGCAAGACTTTTATCTAGGAAAGGTTGCAGACCGCGCCCTGACACAGAGGATCAAAGACATCTACAGTGATGTAGATAAAGGGACGTGAGGCTATAAGGTAGCCTCCATTCAAAATGACATAGTGCACCTTGCTTTCCAGTTGATTGTTGGTAAGCTAGTAAGAAAGAACAGACCCACGCAGGTCACATGATTTTTCATTGACCTCACAAGAAAACGCGTGGAAGGACTATAGATGAATTGGGCCAATTACCTAGTCAATCAGTTAGAACTGGATTGTCGCGAAGCTCAGGATCATGGATATGATTTCCATTTTAGCTGACTGTTGACCCTCATCACATTCATTGCTTGGGAGATGCTGGAAGGTGCAACCTTCCCTGACATTGAGTTGTTCGAGCCACTAGCTGCGAAGTTCACCATGCTCTGTTATTTGAGTGATATGGGGAAACAATGGCAGTCGAATGCAGTATTCCATACCTACTACCTGTAGCTGAAGAGGGATATTGAGTCTTTCCATCGTATGATGCCGAACACCCCGGACAGGTTCAGGCCCCTTATGAAGTTTTGCATAGATACGCAATTTATTTATATTACTGCACGCCCAGACACAAGTAAAGAAGAGATTAATTCCTACTACAAGCTCAAAGAGGAGGACCTGGAGGAAATCACTAAGGAATGGCCCGCAGAGTTCCTTATACCAATCGACCAGGCAGCACTGTCCGATCCCAACCTCATTAGAAGTTCGATGGTTACTCGCGAAGAGTATGATGCACCCAACAACAATAGGAAGAAAAAGAAGGGAGATGTACAAGAAATACACAACACACCAAAAGAGATTGCATCAGATTCACCTAGCGGAGGAGGAGACGACGAAGTGGACAAAGAAGAGAAAGAAGAGGAAGAAGAAAAGAAAAATCAGGGTGAAGTAACTCCGCCTAGGAACCCCCTTGAAGAGGTAGAGACATCCAAGAAAATAAAGGTTTCCCCCACGAAACCTACATCGCGGAAGAAGTCCAAAGCAAGTAAGTCAAAGTTGCAGACTGTACTCATGGTCGATGAATTCGACTTCATTATCACAGCTGTATCAGATGCCTCAGAAGATATTTTGCAGAGAACTGAAGACAAACAAGAAGCCATGTATGATAGAATTGAGATAGAGCTAAGAGGTGTACAACAAGCCCTTCACTCCAGCCGCACAGTGTCCACTGTGCCCCTGCCACCAGAAGAACCAGACTTGGGAGATGAGCTTACCCAACTCCGTAGAATAGCTGATGTAACCGAAGCTCACCTTCGTTGCATGTAGGAATAAAAAGAACAGGCCAGAGTGACCCTGAAGCAAGCACAAGAGGAAATCAAGAGCAACGCTGAGTTGTGAAACAAGAGAAGGATGACCTCCAAACCAAGTTCGAAGAAAATAAAGCGCAAATGCAACAGGAGAAAGAACAACTGCTCGCAGAGCAAGTCAGATTCAAAGAAGTAGTCAACAGAGCACTTCACTTTGTGACAGGCTTGGATCAGATGGAAGAAGACTCGGTAGTAAATCAAGTTGTGAAGCTTGCTGAAGCCATTCAACAACTTCAATAGTGCATCACAGAACTAGAGCTACAAACAGTGCCAAGCACTCTGCAGGAAGTGTGAGACCAGAGAGAAGCAACTGCCCAGAGCACAGTTGAAAGGATCAAATCATTAGCTGTGGAATGTAAACAACTAAGTAGTCACAATGCGTAGACTTATGAGCGCCTTACCGAGGACCCTGAACTGAAGACACTGGAGTCGTAGCTCCAGGAAGCAAAGCAACAAGCAACAACACTACAAGCACAATTAAATCTCCTGTCAGCAGTTGAGAGGATGAAAAGATCCCAAGAACAATGCATGGCTCAACAGGAGGTCCATGCCATACAAAGAAAATTCATGGAAGTGACTCAGAAGCTCCATCCAATCCAGGATGCAACTTGCCTACTTTTTGAGGAGATTGAAGGCCGAGGAGTAGAGCTAGAATGAGTATTCACTTCGGTAGAACAACGCTTAGAAGGACCTGTGAATGAGGCAATTATTCAAGAGTTCGCCAAGTAAGGGGCCTTGGCGCAACAACATGTTGAAGAAGCTTGAGCCAAGCTCAAGGATTTCGAGGGAAAGATACCCATACTAGAGTGATGCGGGACGAGTCACATGTGAGTGTTGGGGGTCTGTTGGCCCTTGACCAAGTTTTGGAGATCCTTGGTCATGTTTGACCTCTTTTGGGACTTCAACAGGTTGGTCGAAGGCGGAGTGCAAGTCGAAGCAGAGATTGCAGGATCTCGACCCCTTTTTAGGGCAGTTTTGGGATTAGGGTTTATGTAACAGGTATGGGATGTCAGACCATGGGTTTACCCATGTTTAGGCCCATTTTTTAATGTATAAATAGATATCTAGGTGATGTAGGAAGAGGCCAGTGTGCTAAGTGCGAATAGTTGTGGATGCTTTGTGCATGCTATGTGTTAAGGACTTGCAGAGCTAATTTCAAGTGATTGTAGAAGCTTATGTATAGACAGTAAGAAGGCTTTGTTCTTAAACCTAGCTTGGGGAAGGAGGATATGGCGAGGTGCATAGGTCTCCTGTCCTATGCGGAGTAGGGTTTTTTGGCTATGTGCTTGTAGAAGATTGACAAAAGATAATAAAGAAGATGAAGAGTTGGTGGATGTAGCCCCACACTGGGGTGAACCACATATATCCTGTGTTATGGTTTCTTTGTGCATTATGGTTGTATGTTAGTGATGTGATTTATGCTTAGTGTCGATATCTTTATGTATGATGCATCTGGTATGATAGCTGAGTGCTTAGTAATGTGAATGAATGTTAGATCTTATCTCTTACCATATGCTGAGTGCTTAGATGTGTTAGATCTGGTTAGATATTGTGTTGTTCTGTAACTAGGGATTGGATCTGCGATGTGAATAAGGGTTAATTACTGATGAATTTTAACTGCTAAGTGCTTTGTTAAGTGGTCTAATCACATATCTGTGTCCCAGCTAGGTTGTAGACACTTGAGTCCTGTAACCACCCCTACCTCTTCCTCGGGTGAGACTTCATCTGCTTCCCAGGTGTTGTTGAAAGGGCTACTATTTAGGGTTTTGTTGGTGTATTATTGAAGCATTGAACCCTGGGTCAGCCCCTGTGCCAACAAGGAACATCGCTCTACAAGTTTGTTGTGCAAGTTTGCTACGCATGTTCTGGAAATGATTGTTTTTGTAGTCAACTTCAAACTTAGTTTCTGACTAAATGAAAGGGAATATTTGAAAATTGAAAGAGGCTTTTGTCAAGAACGAGCTCATTCAAAAAAACCTCTCTCATTTTCTTCATAGGTGTCATTTTTTCAAAGATTCGAATGGATCTTCACAACCTATTTTTTTAGATTTAAACATTTAATGATTTCTTGTTTTAGGCATTATCTTTGGGAACAGATACTGAGACTATGGAGAGGAATTTTACAAAAATGAAATAGAATTTTGTGAATTACAAGACCATTCACAAAAACCTCTCATTTTCTTCACAGGTGTCATGGTTTGGAATATTCGAATGGATCTTTACAGCCTATTTTTTCAGATTTAAACATTTAATGATTTTCTTGTCCTTTTACTGATTTTCAAGACCCTTTTGCAAGTATGTTGGAATCATCAGGGAAAACGATTCTTAGAGATTCTTTTACAATTTTATTGAATTCATCAGGAAAGATGGATTTTGTTGTATTCATGGACTACATGTATCATTTTCAACTAGGGTTTGAGTTGTCATTTTCTATGTTTTTATGTTTTCTTGGAAACACTGAATGCATGCTTCAATCAAGTATCCAGTTGCTTGATTGGTTGCATTGGAATTATTTTATCACTTGATCCATTATTATTTTAGCAGCTTAGAGCAGGTAAGTGTGATGAATATGCTCAACACTCTGAGCATCTTTTCAACAATAAGTTTTCAGTTTAGATTCTAGTGTACAGTTTGGGTTGCAGTTTGATTTTAGTTGGAGAAGGATACAAGTCAGTTTGCAGGTTGGGAACAACCTAATGGATGAATACACCTGGTCAACGGGTTCTTTGTTGCCTCATAGGGAGGAAAACATCCCCATTGGATCCGATGTTAGTGTCCTATAATTTTCTCAAGGGTCAAAGTCTGAATCGAGTGTTTGACATATATTAGGATGTTGAAGAAAATGGTGTTTGAAAGGGTAATGAAGTGGTACTATGGCTGCTTAGCATCATCTCAAGTGTCAAAATATAAATCAGTGACCTTCATCCATCAATCAAATCCAAACAATAGAATAAAATGTCAAAAGGAACCTCGCTCCGTAAGTTCAGTACGCAAGTTCTAGAAATGGTTGTTTTGTAGTCAATTTCAAACTCATTTTATGACCAAATGAAAAGGAATATTTGAAAATTGAAAGAAATTTTTTCAAGCACGATCCCATTCAAAAAAACCTCTCTCATTTTAATCACAGGTGTCATGTTTTGGAATATTCAAATGAATCCTTACATCCTATTTTTTCAGATTTAAACATTTAATGATTTCATGTTTTAGTCATTATCTTTGGGCACAGGTCTCAAGATGTTGGAGGGGAATTTTGGAAAACTGAAAGAGAATTTTTTCAATCACGAGCCCATTCACAAAAATCTCTCTCAGTTTCTTCATGGGTGTCATGGTTTGGAAGATTCGAATGAATATTTACAACCTATTTTTCAGATTTAAACATTTAATGATTTCCTGTTTTAGTCATTATCTTTGGGTGTGGATTTCGAGACACTGGAGAGGAATTTTGGAAAAATGAAAGAGGATTTTGTCAATAACGATCCTATTCACAAAAACCTCTCTCAGTTTTGTAACATATATCATTATTCGAGAGATATGATGTTATCTTGGACCCATATTTTCCAGAAAATTGATTCTTATTTCCTAGCAGACAGTTCTAAACGTGTTTCTATAATTTTGTAACCAGATACAACTTTGGGAAGTAGTTGAGCTCGACCTCCTCATCTTGGGAAGAGTCTTTTCTATATATATTTTTAATTTTGGTTGACTAAGGGGTTGGCAGAAGCATGGAGGACATTTATCTTGAATACTTTGTAATCTCTTTTGAAGTTTAATGAAATATTAGTGCAGAAGTATAATGCTATTCATACCAGAGATTCTTGTGGTGGTGATCTGATGTATGTATTTCCCTCTCATGTATACATTTCCTCTGTTCTTTTCTCATTTCATATGCAACCTTTATATGCTTAAATTGGAAAGCTAATGGTACGGAATTCATCTGATATTGATGCTTTAGATTCAAGCAATTTAAGTATTGTTATCTCTTCTTAAATCAATCAGAATTCATCTCAGCTGGTGCTCTAAATGTGGTTAATTGTTTTCTCTTTATTCCATCATACAAAAACAATATTTAAACTGAAATATTATCACCTATCTAGCCTCTGCTTCCTTGATAGTTCGATCACCAGTCACTGATAGTTCCATTTTCTTCAAAGTTGACTCCATGCCCAATGGATTTCTCTCTCTTCTCTGCCACCACATATTAAAACCTTATTTCTATTTCATATATGGACATTGAGCCTAATTTACATTGAGAGAGCCCTCTTTGGTTTCGAAAGGCCAGATTCCAAGCCTAAAGTGGTATGTGGTTATCTCTGTGCTTTCCCTCTTGTAGCCAAGGGAAATTACAAAGTGATAACACATAGCTCGTAGGGAGTTTTGTCACTGTTGTTTCCCAGCGTTACTCTGTTTTGAATGTGAACTGATGTATGCACTACATGTGTCCAAAATATATCTGTCAATTTAGAATCCATTAACATTGTTCGAGCCATTTCCTGTATTGTCCTGTTCTTTCTTTCAACAACTCCATTTTGTCGAGGTGTCCTAGCAATGAAGAATTGTCTTTTTATTCCATGCTTGCTGCATAAATCCATAAATTCCTTTGATGTAAACTCCCCTCCATTGTCTGATCTCAAACATTTGATTTTTGAATCTATTTCATTTTCAACCATTTCCTTGTATACCTTGAAATTTTCAAATGCTTTTGATTTCTTCTTGAGAAAACAAACTACAATCATTATTGTATAATCATCAAACAATAACATAAATTATTGTTCACTTTTTAAACCCTTTGTTCTAGTTGGTCCAACTATATCAATATGCACAATTTCCAGTGGTCTTGTTGTGGAATATTGCTTTGATTTGAATCTGGTCTTTGTTTGCTTTCCTTATTGACAATTCTTGCATAATTTGTTGGTTGGCTTTGTGATATGGGGCATTTCTCTGACTATTTATTTTTTGCTGACTTTGATGAGGTTATCGAATTTTATGTGACCCATTCTTCTGTTCCATAGCCAAACTTCATCTTCCTTTCCTATAAAAAACTTTTCATTTCCAATTTCACTTAATACATATATGTTGCTTGAAGTTCTTGCAGTTCTTGCAATCAATTTGCCTGATCCTGCTATTCTTATCTCGCACTTCTATGAATCGAACGTAAGTTTATGACCTTGGTTACACATTTGACTTACACTTAGAATATTATTTCATATCTTCCACTAGTAGAACATTTTCTGCATTGGTATTCTTGTTTCCAATTCCGACTATTCCGTTTCCAATGATTCTAGTCGAGTCATCATTTCCAAAGGAGACTGATCCATCTCTTTTCTTTCTCAATGTAAGAAACTTGTATTAATCAATTTTCATGTACTTTGAACAACCACTATCAACATACCAACCACGTTTCTTGTGTTTATCTTGTAGAACGAGTGTGCATTATTCATTGTTAAATTGATTCTGCTTTCTTATTGATATTCTATGCTAAGTTTCTTGTGATTATGTTGTGATTCTCTAGGAGGAACTGCCATTCTACAATATTTGGCCATGTGTCCAAGGTTTTTTCACTTGTAGGATTCCACTTCAGTGCTCAATGATTCAAACCTGTTGTAGCTTCTTCTCTGTGTTTCACTAGGCCTTCTTGGATAACCATTTTGTGCATGAATTTCAAAGTTTTTTCTATTCCCGCTATTAGGTTTGCAATTTACAGCTTTATGTCCAAAATTATTACATGCATAATATAAACCAAAAAAAATAGTTTGATACCCGGGAGTTGAAGATATTATGAAAGGAGTTACTCTTTTGAATCCTTCTTCTTTCCGAGGCCTTCTTGTTTCTGATTGTCATTGATTCTGAAATATGAATCTTCTAGGTGGAGGAGTGTCCCTGTGATCTTCCCTGTAAAACTTCTTGTCTCCTTTAATTGTCTCTGCATAGCTTCTTGGTTGTGTTTATTTATCTGTGGTTTTGGAGATCGAATCTATTTATGTTTGATTGTATCCTAGCCCAGACTTGTCATGGTGTGGCCTTTGACTGCTGATAATATTATCCTAAACCTTTGAGTTGTTCTGCATGTTTTTATGTTGAAGGTATTTTCTCAATGTAACAACTTCTACTTCCAAATTTTCAATGATCCTGTCCTTTTGTTCCAACTTTTCTTTAAGTGCTTATTCGATTATTTTGTATTATTCTATTTGAACCTTTACATCAATGATCATCTTATCTAGTTCTTTAAAGTTTGAATTTTGAGTGTCTTACTTCTTGTCTAGTTATGCCTGGAGCTTCTTGTTTTTCTTGTTTTCACTTTTTATAACTTCTATAACACTCAACAATTCTTCTCTATAGTCAACTTCTTCCTCTTATATTCCTCTTTGGTGTCTTCTTTATCAGAGTGTTCTATTTCCATAATTAGAACTCTTTCTGTCTCACTTTCATTGACTTCATCTTCGTTTGATGAGGAGGCATCTTCTCTGGTGCATAAACTTTTCTTCAAGACTTTCTTTTTGGTTGTTTTGCCTTTATATGTTTGTTTGCTATTTGAATCATCTTCTTCATTACTTTTCTTTTTATTGTGAGGACATGTGTTATCAAAATGACCAATACCATCACAATTAAAACAAATAAATGGAAGCTTACCTCTATATCTGTCACTGGTTCCCTTTTTTAGTCTTCTAACAAAGTTGGCCACTTCTTCATCGTCTTCTAAGATGTCACTGTTGCTGCTATCTTCTTTTTCCTTTTGCTTTCCCTTTTTCTTTGAATTCTTGGATGCTTTGAATGTTTGTAACGACCCCTTCGTTACGTCTACGAATAGCGAAGTACAATAGGAAAATTTTTCTTTTTCTTTTCTTTTTAAAAATAAGATATTAACAACATCACCTAATGCACTAAGGTGACACATGATCAAAATATAAACAACTCTAC